>BJBW01016074.1:0-16258 GCA_004320125.1 Scolopax mira
GGTTCCACCAGGCCAGAGCTCCACAGAGCCCACGTTTCACACTGAGCAGCAGAAGGATTTTGAAAGCTTTTGTCTAAACGCCGATTCTGAGACGTCCCCAGGTTCCAACAGATGCAAAAACCCTGGAAACTTTCCCTGGGAAGACTTTCCAGGTCACGGGGACCGGACAGACATCGTTCTCCTCACCCCAGTCAAAGGAAACCTTTATGTCTTGCTTGTACCAAAGCCTCTTTATCCAATTAAAGGGGTTGAAGATATGGAGAAATGGGTTCCCCACCCAAGCGGAGCCACCAGAGCTCCCCCATGGGTCACACCAGGTGACATCCCAGCACTTACCTCCCCATGGAGACCACGTAGCGCGGCTCCGGCATCTGGTCGTAGACCTGCAGGACACAAGACACTTCAGCCCATTCTCCATCCACCCTCCGGACGCGCGGGGGCATCCACCCGGCCCCGCACCTTCCGAAGAGCCGGGGCCATTTTGTTCGTTAAGGTGCCGGCCACGATCATGACATCTGCTTGCCGGGGGCTCGCTCGAAACACCACCCCGAAACGGTCCATGTCGTAGCGAGGGGCCGCCATGTGCATCATCTCCACGGCGCAGCACGCCAGCCCAAACGTCATGGGCCACAGGGAGCTCTACAGCAGGAGAGACATGGGGAAGGGGTGAGAATGTGAAAATGCCCAAAACAGGAGCACAGACCCTTTTTTTTGTGTGTGCGTGTGACTCAAAGAACAAAGAATTGATCAGACAGAAGAGGAAGCCGGGGCCGCTGCGTGCCACCCCCGCCAGAGGCACCTCTCCCCCCCCAAATGTCAACCTCCAGCCAAGAAACCTGGCTGCTTCCGCGGGGAGAGTTTGGAATCTATTTTTATCCCCAGGAGGAGAGGGTTCAAATCCCTTTCCCACCAGCACCACCGTTCCAGACTCACCCTCCGCGCCCAGTTGATCAGGTCATCCAGTTTGGTGACGATATATTCGCCTTTGCTAGTGGGGACGTAGGATTTTTTCTGGACGACAGCGGAGCTTTTCTGCTGGACCTGGACAGAGCTGAAGCCAAAGGGAGCAGGAGTTAACGAGCCTCCAGTTAATAAGCTCAAGGACACAGCGCGTGAACCTGCCCCCCGAGCACAGCGTTACCTGTCGGCGTGTTCGGCCGCCGGTGTCTGATGGAGCAGCTGCGTGTGAGCAGGTGCCGCAGCACCGGGCCTGGCAAAAAAAAGAGCCATCACACCCCCGTGTGTCACCCCCACGCAGCCCCCACCGCCCCCCCAGAGCACACACCCGTCCCAGGGGATGGAGAAAGCTCTGACCAAACCCACCCAGGGAGGAGACCCCCCCCCTTCACACCCACCCCCCGGCCCACCTCACTCGGGGCTCCCCAGCACGGGAGGAACCGCTCTGAGGGGGCCCTCCGGTCCTCCCCACACCGACACCCAGCGCCCTCCATCCCCGTCCCTCACCGCCAGGCCAGCGCGCTGCACCGGGGGAGGCGAAGACCTGCAAGGAGAGAGCACGGGAAAGCTCGGCTCCACCGGACCCGGCACCAACCGGGGGAGAGCTCAGTGCGGGACCCCCCCCCGGGACGAGGCCTGAGCTGCCTAGAGGTAATGGGGACCCCCTACTGCCCCCTCAGCCCCTCGGATAAGGGTCACCCCGAGGGGAGACACGGTTCCTGCTTCCTCACAGGGCTCCCACCCGGCCCGGTTCTTCCTCAAGGCCCCGCCACAGGGCCCCAGAGCCTCCAGCCCAGCCCGGCTCGCTCCCCCTTCATGGCTCCGAGGCCCAGTCCGTTTCCCTTCAGGGCCCCGGGGAACGGGCCGGTCTCTGTCTCAGGGCCCCGGGGTCTGGTCCCCCCTCAAAACCCGGCCCGGTTTCCCCTCAGGGCCCCAGGACCTGGTCCCTCCCCAGACCCCGGCCCGGATGACCCTCAGGGCTCCCTCCCGGTTCCCTCCCTCGGCTCCAACAACGGGTCCGAGGCTTCCCCCCGGTCCCGGTCCCCGCTCACAGCCCAGCGCCGCCATCTCGCCCGCAGCCCTTCAGGCAACCTCTGGCCGCGGTGCACCCGCTACATCGGCCCGGCGGGGACCCGGTGCGTCGCCTCAGCGGGCCGGCGGGAAACGCGGGGCGGCGCGGGGAGGGTTCCGCGGGCACCGGCCGGGCCCTGCCCCAGCCAGCGGCAAAAACTGGGGGACACCGCGACGACGGGGGGACGGACGGACGTCGGGGAGCGGTGGGGAGAGGGTGGTTTTTCCCGGTGCGATGGGATCAACGGAGAAACGGCGGGTCAGAAAAAAGAAAGCGACCCGTCCCTGGGTGGGCTCGAACCACCAACCTTTCGGTTAACAGCCGAACGCGCTAACCGATTGCGCCACAGAGACCGCGCTGCCGCCGCCGCCGGGGCGACCGCAGCTGTGGCTACCGATAACCCCCTCCCCGCTCGCCCCCGCCGCGTCCGCCCCCCCCTTCCCGTGACCCCCCCCTCCCGGTGCCTGGCGCCCACCCCCGCCGGACGGCGGGGGTGGGCGCCAGGCACCGGGAGGGGGGGGGTCACGGGAAGGGGGGGGGCGGAGCGCCCCCAAGCAGCCGAAATAGCTCAGTTGGGAGAGCGTTAGACTGAAGATCTAAAGGTCCCTGGTTCGATCCCGGGTTTCGGCAGCGCCTTCTTTTCCTGCCGCACCCCAAAAAACCACTCCAAACTGCCCCAAAACCCCCACAGCCGCACCTCGGGAGAAAAGAAGCTCCTCCGGTTCTTTTGTGGTTGTTAAAATATCCTAGAAACTAACGGGCAAGCAATGCAGGTGGATGGTGCTCAAGAATATCATTTAGTGGGGTTTTGGGGTTTTTTTTTTGGTCAGGGTTGGGCTAGATGATCTTAAAAAAGGTCCCTTCCAACCCAAACCATTCTGTAATTAAAACGGGACAAGCTTGTTGGCAGCACAGGTACTGTGGGGGAGGAGCCATTTTAAAGAAATGTCAATATTTAGGTAAATTGAGATGAAGCAGGAGCCATTTTAAATAAGTAAATTTCAATATTTAAGTAAATTTAGATAAAGCCCAAGAACAGAAAGCTAAGTTTGCTTTCTCGTACCCAGCCCCGCGTCCAGTAACTGCAACAAGATACGAGGGGGTTTTTACTCAGAGACACAAAAATAATCTTCACCCAATGCAAAAGTGGGGGGTGGGAGAGCCCAACCCCCCCGGAAACCAACTGAAATAAATGTGTTCAAACAACTGTCACAACCAACCTTTGATGGTTCCACTTCCACTTTAATCCATTTAAGATCACATCATTCCATACACAACAAAACTGACCTCAGTTTGGGGAGGGGGGGGGGGGAAGTTCTGGAACCACCCCCAAAAAAGGGGCAAGGGGGGGGGGCTGGAGGGAGGTTTGAGGGGTGTAAACATTTTGGAGCAGTGGGACACAAGGCTGGCACTGAGTCATCCTGGGGACACAGGGCCCAGCTTGGGTTTTAAGGTGAGAATTTGTCCCTGCAGAAGCTGAAAGGCAGGAAAAGGAGTGAGAGAAAGGGGGGGATAAAGGTTGGGGAGCCCGGGGGGGGGCTCTGCTCCCACACTGGGGCTGAAGGAGGAACCCCACAGTCCTTTTGGGGTGGGGGGGGGTTCAGTAACACCACCCGTGGCAACCCAGAAGAGCCTCCTTAAATCCCTGTTCTATCCCCACAACCGATGCACTCGTCAAGGTCCCCTTAACGAGGTGAAGGAGGATCCCAAATGCACATAGAAGCCCATCACAGAGTAATTAAACACGTGATGAGAATACATTGAGAGCACCACTACCCCTGGAATACCCCCCACCCCCATTTACATGGAAACTCCTGCCTCAACTCCAAACCAGTCTCTGTTTATGGGACAAGCAAAGAGATCCGATTTGCATTAGAATACAGAAAAATACCAATCCTTGGCCTTTTGTCACTAAGTAGTTCTTAGTGACACCACTGACAGGTGCTACACCTGCAGCAAAAGCTGCAGGAGGAGCGACACCTGATTAAATTTGATATTTAAACCAGATTAAAAAAGACAATTAGAAGTGTTCCTGAACACATGGCCTCAAAAAACCATTAAAGCAGCATTCCAAAGATTCACTTTTAAAGGGAAAAGTGAACTTTTTTTTTATTCTTTAAACCAGCATTGGATTCCTTTTTCCACTGCACGTTACAGGTGTTCTGCTGTTATCCTGAGTGCATCCCAAGCTCCCAGATTTATTTCCTGCAGAAGCAGGTGATCCCCGGGGGACACACGGCTATGGAATTCATACGGGGCTTTTCCCTTCCTCGGGTATTTGGCCAAAATAATTCATCCAAAGCTTAGTGTTACAGCAAGCGGCTTCCAAAACCCTCGTGGGGTTTCTGTGGGATCCACACGAGGTGCCCCGGGGTGGGGGGGTGAGACCCGGGGACCCCCACAGGGTTCCCCCCAACGTGCTGCTCCCGAGACACGACCGTATCCGACAGCGTCAGAGCGACTGCGGCTCTGAAGATACACACGTGGGCTTGAAAAAGTAAGAATTACACATTTTATACAAAGAACCACGTCTCTCTCGTACTCGGGCAGCACCGGGGTCACTGGGGAAGGTCCGTGCCGCGGCTCATCTTCCCCTTTTTTCTTTCTAGAATTTCTTCATCGAATATTTCTCTCTCCCTGAAAAGAAACACATTGAAGTTCCGCATTAAAAAATAACCTTCAGATTTTAAGCGGCTCTCGGTGTGTTACAGGCACTCCCTGATAACATTCCCACATTGTAACCATGACTGGATTACACACAGGAGGACCCTGAACTCTCCCTGCCCTTAGATTCATGTTTTTCCATAAAAACAGTAAACTAACCAGAAAAATTCAGAGAACACTAAAAATGAAAAGGCACCTTTTGCTCACAGACGGTCCTTTTATGTATTTCTCTTCTGCCTTCTTGTAATCGATGTCATCCACTGCAGAAATGGCATAAATGATGGCCTAGAAAAGCATTTAATTCAGTTACACTCGTGAAACAAAAGCAATTTCAGACAAGCTCATTTTTAAAACAAGCTTCCTCATTCACTTCGGGAGTTTGGATGAAGCTGCTTGTTCTATACCTGAGAGTTTTTAAATAAATACTGCAAACCTGGCCTCACTCTGCTGCATTTCACATTCCCAGGAGAGTTTATTTTTATAACCAGATGAAGAGATTCTTCAGAGTAGTTTTGTTTCTACAGAAGTTACTGTTCTCCCCACTGAGAACATTAGTATCCAAAGAAACAACCCCCCCTCCCCCAAGGCACACAAAGAACCCAAGAAAACCCAGAGATGACTCATCAGATTAGAACAAAAACATGAAATTGGATACTAGAAGGGACTTGTTTGGTGTGAGGGGGGTGAGAGCCTGGCCCAGGTTGCCCAGAGAAGCTGTGGCTGCCCCATCCCTGGAGGGGTTCAAGGGCAGGTTGGAGGGGGCTTTGGGCAACCTGGGCTGGTGGGAGGTGTCGCTGCCCAGGGCAGGGGGTGGCACTGAATGGACTTTAAGGTCCTTTCCAACTCAAATCATTTTTTGATTCTATGAAAAAAAAAAAACCACCCAAAGCTTTGAAAGGTTTCATAAGTAATCAAAAATATATCAGAAAGCAAACGTTCTGCCTTTAAAAACACCAAACTGCCTAAAGCCTCTCCATTTTGCTAATGGCTTAAAAACCAGCATTCAGAATGACACTGGTGCACACCCCACCCCAAAACCTCCTCCTGTCCCAGCACCAACACCGGCAGGAAGCATGCAGCAATTAAGACAGCTGCTTTATTTATTATTTTCTCCAACATGCACCATGAACCTATTTGTTCTCTGATTACCAGCCCCTGAACATGGTTTGAGAACCTCCTGCCCTGATTTTAATATTCTTCACCCAAGTTATACATTGAAACCAGGCAGTTTTCTGCCCTTTGACCATGACTCAGCCTGGCAAAGGGACCAGAAAGGATCTGCCAGCTCCCGGGGAACGTTCCACCAGGCATTAAACCCCAGTCACATCCCACTGGCCTGATTTCCTTACTTAAACATTTGCTTTTCTCAGCATTTCATGTTTACTTACTTCAGGCAAAAGGACATCCGAAATAAACTTTATTGCATCTCCATGAATTTCCTGCAGGTTTTTATCTCCCATCTCACAATACACCTCCTTCAAGTAGTTCACCACAAGGTCTAGTTGTTCTTCATCCTCTAAATAGGTCTCCACACAGGTGACGTACTGACTGGAATTCAGGAATTCTGTCAGCCACCGGGACTGTTTCCTGCTTTTCAAAATTGCCAAAAGATGCTCTTCGGCCCCCTTGGTCTTGACAATAAACTCCACGATCTTTTTATTGGCTTTGTCTCTGGCAGCTCTTGTTCTGTCGGGGAGAAGTTTCTTGGAGGGCTTCTGAGGTGAAGTTTCTGATGAAGACTCTTCAGTATTTTCCTCTGCCACGTTTGGAAAGGACATTGGGACTGAGCCTTGATAACTTTCCTTCCTGACTGGGTAGCCTGAAAGAAAACCCCCAATCATTCTTAAATATGTAAAACAAGAGGCTTTTTGGCATATATACTTATATATACAAATATAAAATAAGGGATTTTCTTGATAAGAGCAAATTTTTACTTCCTCTACTACCTAAGAGGGGAAAAAGCCACCTAAGAGCCTTAAAAAAAAAAATTATTAGGGAGTTGAATGTCTGACAAGAGCTCTGAAATGAACTCTCTACAACATGAAGTAACCACTTACCCAGTTATAAACCTACCTACCGAGAGAAGAACAGAAACAATAACGAGTCCACTTACTGATATCGGCAGCAAAATATTCCAGGAAGGATCCCGTAAAAGAATGACAACCTAAAAAGCCCAGAACAGGGTTATTTATCAGTTCGATGAAAGCCACGAAACAAAGCTGACATTTCTGGTGGTTCTTCTGATGTGTATGGGAAGGGATGGCATCCCACGGATGATCCCAATGGATGGCATCACCTGGCTCGTCCTCTTACCTACTCGAATTCGATAGTCGGAAATCAATCGAATGCACCACTCGATTTCCTGGCGATAATCTGCTTTGGCTCGTTCCTACAAAACAAGAGCCATTTACAGCTCCTGCTGCAGCTTTGAGGTCGAGGCCTCATGTTACTCTCCATTTGGGGGAGCACAAATTACATTTAATTACTTCATGCAATAAAGGGAAAGTGAAGAGAGACCCGTGAACTGCCCCCACTGCCCCTGCAGGGCGAGTTACACAGCGTGTACACAACTTCATACACCCACACTCACACGTAACCACGGTACTTACAATGAGGTCCTGCTTTTCCTCACAATCAAAGTGCTTCAGGCTCTTAAGAGACACCGAGAAACTTGATGGAACAAAGAAACACAGTTAGGGAAAGAGGCAGCCGAGTTGCATCTCTATTTATTGACTGCAATTCTACCCCTGCCTGAAAATTAGGTTTCGTAAGGAATTCAGGTTTTACTAGTTGTGGTTTTTCATAATAAGCTCATTTGTTAAGAAGATGCCATAGCTGTAGAAACACCTGGGTTTAAAACAGAACTTAAGGCAGGCCTGTGTTTCCAGAAAGTTTGGGCACACGTGAAAAAAGAACAGTAGCTGGGTCCCCAGCCCCGTTTTTATTCCTCACACAAGCGTGTGACAGCAGTTGGTGTGTGACAAAGCACAGCCCACACCTGCAAATCCTCTCCTCACCCCATCCCTCCCTCACAGACCAAGCCCAGCTTCACCCAGAGCCAGGAGCAGAGCAGGGGGCCCTGCCCAGCAGAAACAGAAGGTTCTGAGGGCAGTGGCAGCCCACAGCATTTACCCTTTCTTCTTCTCATTCGTGCTCCCTTCTATAAATAGCACACACGCCTTCCTGTGCTTCCGCTTCACCTTTTTCACCTGTTGAAAGGACAAAGCCTGACAAGCATCCTGAAACACCCTGACAAAAGCAGGAATGTTTTCCGTTGATGTTATACAGCACACCCTGCACGCACCAGGAAGTTACACAAATATGAACAAATAAGTTTAAAGTGGCAAGAATAGCAAGTTATCCCTCTACTGGAAGATTTACTGGAATTCCAACTCCACACAAGCCAAGAAAGGGAAAAGCCACTCAGGAACTCACTAAGCTGCTCCTCCCCAGCCCCCGGGAAGGCAGAGCTGTTCTTACCACTGCTGGCCAATACGGGTACCGTCGCAGTTTGTACCACACCAACATCCCTTCCTCGATTGACTGCGGTTCTATGACGAAAAAGTAAGTTTTCTTTAAAAAAAAGTTTCACTTCAACGCTTTTCCAGGTTTCAACCAAGGTGACAGGACAAATCCCTAACCCCCAAACATCAGCAGGGGCAGCCGTGAACACAGGAACTCGGACAGTTCAGCCCCAGGCCCTTGCCCCTGTTCACAATGATTTGCATTTCATCCTGGTTCAAAAAGCCTGAGGCACCCAAAAAATACATTTTATTCCAAGCCCAATTCACTTTCCAGAAAGGCTGGGTTTCATTATCACAGCTTGTCAGCAAACTCAAAGCACACATACCCTTGGACATACACCAATGCCGGGTGAATTAGTCTCATGCACTGATGTCTCACCTTGATTTGATAAAATACTAGGAAGCTCTTCATCCTCCTCCTCTTCATCTACCAGAGCCGAGAGGCGAGAGAGACTCTCTGGGTAAACTGTCTTTGGAGACAGGTCAGACAATTCCAGCCCTGCCAAGAGCAAGCACCAGTGTTTGTCAGCACAGAATAGCAATTAAAAACCCTTATCAGCTTCAGCCCAGGTGAAACACGGAGCTGGGAAAGTGACCCCACAGCAGCAGGAGTCGCCATAACACAAGGGTTGTGGCTGTCACACCACAGACACTCTCAGTTCTCTGCCAAGGGGAAGGCCTAATAATCTGAATAAAAGGTGAAAAAGGGAAAGAGACAAGAACAGGCTGATTTCAGGACTCTGTCCCAGCCTGTTCCTTTACACATCGTTTCACCTCAACGCTAACGAGACAGAGGCAAAGAAAAAACCCTTAGTGTGACATCAGCGAGTCCTCCAGTGAATTACTGCCAGGCAGAGGTTTGCAACACGAGCCCTAAACGACTCCAGGCAGCCCAAAGGCTGGTTTTTAGCCAGTACTAACACCACTGCACTTTGTGCTTCTCCAAAACTTTAAAGAAACAGAATTAAAATCAGCAATTCGAGAAGCACAAAAGCAATGCAACGCCCCAAGGTGAGTAACCGTGCCCAGCAACCAAAGGGGATGAGGTTCTCTATGCCCACCTTCATCTTCCTCAAAGTCAGGCAGCTGAAAGGCTGTTACTTTATCCATAACTGGGTGTGAAATGTTCTTCTTTTCCTGCTCCTCACGCTGGGAGGGGACACTCTCAGAAAGTGGCTCATGGTTTGAAGGCCCAGGCGAAGATTCAGGGCGATTCCTGCATCTCCTTTTTCTGTAGGGGGACAGAGTTTCTTGCTCCCCATTAACCCGTTTCAAGCTGGCTGGCTGTTTTCTTCCACCCAGCTGCTTTGCTAGACTTTCACTCTCATTACTGATGCTTTTTTCCAAGTCATCCGAGGCACTTTTACAAGAGGAAGCCAGCAGTGTCCTTCTGAGCCGACTTCTGGTGTTGGCCCTTTTGACAGGTACCTCCGACCCCTCCTCAGCCCAGGACTGGGCTTCATCCCCAGGGAAACGGTTCATTCGTGACAGAGGTGATACCACCTCTCTTCGTCTTTTCCTCCCTTGCTCATTTTTTTCCTCCTTTGGCTTAAGGGAGTCTTTATTTCCTGTTTGGGACTTTGTCAACAACACGGGCTTGATTTTCTTCTGCCTTGGGAAGGGTTTTGAGTCTGGTGTTTTGCAGTTTTGATTGTCTGAGTCTGACGCATTGGAAGGGTTTGTTCCTCTTTCATGAGCTTTAACACCCTCCTGCAGGAGGAAGGAAGTGTCCTGGGTCTGGGGGTTTGTATCACTCTTCAGGCTGGCATTATTCTTCCGTTCTCTTTTCTTCTTGGAAGTCTCAGGCACTGACTCTTCTTTAAAGCGACAGAGCAATTGACATCTCCGTAAGGGGGGAGATGAGAAAGATCCCGCATCGTTCTCCCGCGATACCTGGGATTTCAGTCCTTCTTCTGAAGGTGGCACTTCAGGGGGTGAGATATTTTGATTCAAAATATCCAGAGCAATCTTCAGAGAGCAGCGATACCTCAGCTCTTCCACAGCCTCGCTCGAGTTACTCCTTTGATCTGATGAAGAACATACAATAAATGCAATAAGCTTTCTTCCTATGTAAGAAAATTTATTTATAGTGTAACTTTTGTTAAGGATGCAAGTTAACACTTAAATCATCCACACAACACATAGGGGCACACAGAGTGTCAGTTTCCAACACCTTGTTTTGATCCAAGCACACAAAAGCTTCTTCACCATCCCTTCTGACCAAGGAAGGGCAAAAGCAGCTGCAATAATGTTTAGTCTATTTTGCAGTCTTATGGATGGAAAGAGGGGGAAAGAAATAAAAAAAACCCCTCTCATTAAATACATAATGAGATACATAACTACTGTCCCCCAGGTTGAGGGATTTTGTGTATTTTATACCCAAAATATACACAAAGCAGCAAATGTTTTGCCACCTCCTCACCTAGGCTGGAGGCAATGTCTTCTATACACTCCTCCTTCAGTGGGACAGCGTCTGCACAGCTCACACTGATCCTGAAAAACACAGAATCAATACATCAACCCAGCTGTCTGAAAAACCACTACCAGCACTAAACATTACTGACAGCACCACACCACTTTCACCTGGCAGTATGTCCCCTCCCACCCCCCCAAACCCCACACCTGTCAGAAGTTAAGGAGATGGAGATTGCCTGAGCTGCCCATCTGGGGGTTCTGGGGGCTCCATGAGACAACTATAAAGGGCACAGGGTTTGGGTAATCGATGATCTCATCTCACAGGAATCTTCAGACAAAGGGATTGCTACTACTTTTTTGCTGATGTCTAAGAGTGCAAACATACAACAATAAAAAAAGAGATACTCAACTGTTTTTTCAAGCCAAGTATTTCAACTTTAAAAGATGTCTCCTTTGCACTTTTAACAGATGTTTTCCCACCAGCTCCAGTTTTGCACAAAACCTACATTAAAGAGAAAAAATATGCATTTAAAATCCTTGAGCAAGTCTGTCAGACCACAGGACAGATCTGACGTCAAAACATTTTTAATATGAACACTACAGGACAGACTGACATGCCATGGCACCCCATTGCACTATTAGGATCTCTACAGATTAGATTTTTTTTTAAAGAATATATGTGTTTACTTGGAGCTCTTACTACTCCATTTCATCCGTTTTTAAGTTACATCCACAAACCTTCCCTTGTTTCTATGTTTGCTTTACCTTTGCCGGCCATAAACGCTTCTTCCACGTGCAAAGAACATACTCTTGATCTGTCATGACTGGGTTTGACGTAGAAAAGGAAAATTCCAGTGTACTCTGAAGAAAAAGAGAATTAAGAGTTACACAATGCTTGGTCTGGTTTTGTCTTCTGGCTTGTTTTTCTAAAGAAACACAGGACTTAAATAGAACACACATTATTACACTTCTACCTTTGAGATCATCAGACAGTCAAGGAAAATGAAATATTAGCAGTTGAGTTTAAATCAAATTAATAACATGGAGTTAATCACTTGGTGTTAGGCCGCATCAGGATACTGCTTACAGAGAAATTATTTAGCATTAATTTTATTTAAACCGAGCCACTCATATCCCCTATACCTTTACAGGACTGATAGTACTTTGCCCGCATTCTCCAAAATCAAGTTCTAATAAGAGATCTTTCTATAGCTGTGCAACGTAAGCAGGTCGGAGGGAGTGCCTCAGTGTAGGAAATCGATAGCTAGATGAGCAAAGGCTGCCGTGGGCCTGCACACCCCTGCCACCGAATCCCGGTAATGGAGGCCACTGGTCATGGCCTGCTAATTACACCACGCAGGGCCCGTTTTTGTGTGTAGTTTAAAATTATAATCCTGAGGGGTTCCTACAGGCCTGACAGGCTTTAAGAAAGACCCAAGAAGAAGGAAAAAAACCCCACAGAAACCTGCTGTACTTACAAAGCCGAAGCCCGGGGTCCCGCCGGGCGCTGGAAAGGGGTCCTGACGCCCGGGGACAGGAAGAAACGGACGTTACTATGGCAGCGAGGGGCCCAACCGGGCCAGGACGCGAAGCCCGTCCCCGGGATACAACGCCCAGCCCGGCCGCAGGGTTTGGGGGAACTCATGGGCTCCAACAGGCCCGTCAGAGGCCTTCCCCCCCCTTCCCACCACCGGGGCCCGCCGTGAGGTAACGACCGGGACCTGAGGGGAGCGGGCCCGGTGCTCGCGGGCAAGGGGGCTCCTGCCGCGCTGAGGGGACCCGCCAATCCTCCGAGACCCCCATGAGGGGTCCCGACGGCCCTCCCCGTGCGATGCCGCCCCCTCTCCCGCCATCCCTCCCCTCAGGGTCCCGGGGATGTGTGTAGAGGGGGGGTCCTTACCGATCGCGAAGAGGACGCGCACGCCGCGCCCCCTCCCTCCATATGAGGCCACCCGCCGCGTTCGCGCATGCGCCGCCCGCCCCCTCGGCAACGCGACAGCCAATGGGAGAGCCCCGCTCGCCCGGCGGGCAACGCCTTCCTGCCGCCAAAACACAAAGGCTCTGGCCAATCAGAGCGCCCGTTTCACCGATTGCTCCGCCCTCAGGCTCTCCTTCCATTGGAGGGTTGGGGCACGCCCCGCCTCTGTGCTGCCGGGGGGCCTGGGCAATGACGTCACTTCCTCTTCCGCTGAGGGGGTGAGGGCAGGCCTCGGGGTGGTGTTATTAATGTTTTAATTTTAATTATTTGGTCTTATTCTGTTAGTGATTCAACCTTCGGGTTTCCTCGGGTTTTCCCGATCCCCAGGGCAGGGGGAACACGTCATCGGGCGAGAGAATAATGGTCTAAATGACAGTAAATCGCTGTGGGTTCCTCAGGGTGCAACAAACGTGACCAGGGAAAGTTCTTCCCCACAGCTCAGCTCCATCTCCCCTCTGTCAGTGTCCAACCCTTCCCCCTCCCAGGGCTCCCCTCCCTGATCAAGAGTCTCCCCCCATCTCTCCTGGAGCCCCTTGAGGGACTGGAAGGAGCTCCAAGGTCTCCCTGGAGCCTTCTCTTCTCCAGGCTGAACCCCCACACACACCCCTCCCCGCCTGAAAATAAACAATCAGAAAGAAAAAAACACCCTTCGGGAAGGTGCTGTTAGACCCTGCCACTTTCCAGCCCTTGTGTTCTGAGAGTAACAGTGAAACCACAGCACCCAGTGTGAGATTTGGTACTTTATTAGCTGTCTATACTTCTTTATAAATACCTGCAAGATCAGAAATGGCACCGCTATACTGAAGTAGGAAGTTATTAAAACACACTCTGAAAACACCGCACAGACCAGAACAGCAGCTCCCATCAGCCCGACTCCCAGGAGCACAGCTTTCTTTTTTTGTTTTCTACCTTTACAAACTGATAATCGTGGAATAACACTTTGTTGACATAACATAAGAGGCAAACTCCTTTCCCTCAGGTTCCCTCAGGCACCCTGTTATTTGCTGTTACCAAATTAATTCCTTATTTCCTGTAACTCTGCAGGACAGTTCCATGGGCAGGACAAACCTACTCAGTGTTTCCCCGCATCAGGCCCTGCTTCACAGGGTCTGGGTGCACGGAACACTCCGGCCTGGTCCTGCAGATCATTTAAGTATTTAGATAAGTATTTCATGACAAAGGATAAATTTTTTTTCCCATTATAAAGCCCTCTTGGACATCCAATCCCTCCCCTGCATTCGGCTTTACAAGCACCCTAAACACAAACCAGCTCCGTGGGGTACGGATCAGCCCTGACACGTCGTGTTGATGATTTCTGCTCCTGCCATAAATAAATATGAAATTCATCGTGTTGTGTTTCCCTTCCCGCTGCCCCCGCGTCGGCCCTGAGCTGTCGGTAACGGCAGCTCTCAGCTTTGGCAGAGTTTTAATTATTGTTTGCAGCGGGGCCGCACGTCTCCGTCCCGGAAAAACAAACATGCTGTACAAATTAGATTCTCCTCCAGCACTGATTTTTTTTTTTTTTTTGCACATTTTCACGTGTTTATGGCCCAAACTGCCAGGGCTGCGGGTTGCGGTCGGGAGCAGCTGCCCAGCTTTCTGTAATCCTCCCCCCCTGTGGAATATGGCTTTTCCTCTCCGATTACTCCTTCTCTAGTTAAATCGCCAAAACGCTTATCCTGCGCCTTGGTAAATAACTGCCTAAAAAAAAAAAAAATAATTTCTTTTTCAAGAAGTTTGTCAGATGAGTGCATTAGTCTTTAAAAAAAAAAAATCCAAAATACATATAAACTCCTCGTTCTCACTCGGAAAAGGACAGCACCGTTAGGTGTTACGGAGTCTACAACGCGCCGTAGGAAGAGTTGCATCGTTTTTCATTAAAACTCAGGGGTGGCAAGTGGAACCCCGGGAATGCTGACGCGGAGGGGCGGGGCGAGACGGCATTCCCGGTCCCCCCAAACCCCCCCGCCTCGCATCCGCAGCGGGACGGGAAGTGGGAACAAAAGAAACCGGGGTGGAACCAAAGCACAAACCTCTGGCGATAATAAAGGATTTTTTTCTGCGGGTGGGATCAAAGAGCCGGGTCCAAAAGCTCCCTCACGCCCCCTCTGACCCGGCGGGAAACCTCCGGCTGGGTCTCGCAGCAGCGGCTGTGGCTGTACCGGGGACGGTGTGGCTGTACCGGGGACGGTGTGGCTGTACCGGGGACGGGCAGCGCCTATCCCCAGGCACCCTCTCCCCTTCAGCAAATAAACCCCTCAGGACTATTCACAGGAACTTAAAACTCTGCCACAAAGACAACCTACTGCCTGTGCAGGGAAGGGGGAAGAAGTCCCCCTCCCTTCCCACCCCCCACCCCCGTTTTCTGCTGTTTGCTCCTCCTTTTGAAGCCACTTGAGACTTTTTTTTCACGCTCCCAGTGGCCAGAACTGTTAATTTGTGGGAAGCCCAGCCTTGTTTTCCTCAGCCCAGACACACACTCACAGCGACCAGGTACGACTGCACTGGCAACGGGACACTAAATAAGGATGCTCCACACGACAGCCCACGGGGACCCCCAACGCACCTACACTCGGGGCGCTCCTGTCCCCCCCCCCAACCCTGGCTCCCCCCGCTCCGTTAGCTCTTGCAGCCGGCGCCGTTCACGGAGACGGTGGGACAGTCGCTCTGGAAAGACTCCAGCTCCTCGGTGGCGGTGGCTTTGGGGCCGGTGGTCCCCATCCCCTGGGGCAGGCAGGTGTCCCGGGGACCCCCTTGGCTGCGCCCGCTGCTACGGGAGCAGTCATGGTGCCCGTGGTTGCCCAAGCGGCTGGAAGCCACCACGGCTTTCATGGCAGCCTGCGGCAGAGGCACAGTGGTCATTAGCCCATGTTTGGCAGACGTTGCCCCCCCCGATGCCCCTCCGATGCCGCTTGAGCCCCCAGAAGGTGCAGAAGGGAAGGTGGCACCCGCTCCTTTGGCCACGCTGAGCTTGGGAAAGGCTTCTCCCAGCAGTGGCTACCCCCACTGGCAGCCTAGTTGCCCATCCCCATGTGACACAGCTGCAAGGAGCCGCTCCATCATCCTTCACCCCCTCCCCAGTCCAGCCCCCGGAGCTGCCACCTGTCGCTCAACATTTATCTGCTCGGGATCCTTAAAACCCAGCTCCTGGTGCCATTTGCACGAGGGGACAGGGACACAAGCCACCCCTGGGGGGGGGAAGGAGGCTAATGTGGCACCTTCTCTTCTCCACCTCACCTTCAGTTTCCGCCGGGCGTTAAATTCCTGCATTTTTTTCTGCGTGCTGTCCATGTGAGCAAACTTGGCGGCTTTCCCGGTGACCCAGGGGTGCTCCAGAGCCTGGTGGACCGTCAGTCTCTTCTGGGGGTCCAGGACGATCAGTTTTCTGACCTGCAACCGACGAGAAGGCTCCATTGGGTCAAAAAATCCCTCCGTTTTTCTCCCTTTGTGAGCGCTGACCTCCAGCCCTCGCACTGGGCAGCCCCCAAGCCCCCCGGTGCCACCTCCCTCACCAGGTCCTTGGCGTTGAGGGACACCTCGTCCCACCACGGGGACACGAACTCGTAGTCGCAGGTGAGGATGCGGCCGTACATGTACTGGTCCCCCCGCGGGTCGAAGAAGGGCTCGAAGCCGCAGAGCCTGTGGGCA
>BJBW01016077.1:2580-62035 GCA_004320125.1 Scolopax mira
ACAAAGCTGATCAGTAAAACTTATTTTATTGTGCATTGCAAGGAGCAGAAGTTATTAGCCGATGATACCTATATCAGTTTTTATAAATATGGAAATGTAGATGGTGGTATAACTACTGTATAGTTACTCTTTTATGAGACTGAATGGTATTTAAGCAGATCATTTTCTCACTAGACTCAGCTTTCTTCGAGTATCAGTTCATTCTTTCACACGTAAGAACTTCAAGAAACCATAAAATCTGTGTAAATTAATAAAACTGTGAACCTGATGCAAGTATATAATGCTTCTATAAAAGTTTTATAGTAAATTGGTTAGACTTACTGAATCCAGTCAGCACAGATGCTGCTGGAAGGCTTCCTTTGGTGGCTAATATATTTGACAATCCAAAGTGTATTTATGAGGAAAGAACTCAAACTATGTAACTCATATTCTGGTTTTGGTGGTAAATATTTATTGCATTATGTTAGTGAAAACACAGGACTGTAAGTTTGCTGGGAAGGTTGCAAATTTAGCTTTGAGACACTCAAGTGCAATTATAGTTGATGCTTGTAGTCTCCTTTCTGGTGATCTGATCTTCCTCTGCCCAGTAGCAGAGCTGGTGTTACATGAATATGCTGAAACTGCATTATTTTGGGAAGAAAACACCATTTGCAACAAAGAGGTTGTGGTCTGTCTTACATTTCATGTGACTTGTGCTTTGTAAAAAAGCAAGAAATCAGACTGTGGTCTTGCCAACCTCGTATACCTTGTGCATGTGAGGTAAGTCCACATGAGAGTTCCAAAAAGGTATAAAAAATTTAATAAAAATAAATATCTGCTTCCTAGGCACATAATTGGCCTACATCATACTTGCCATGATAGCTTGCACTAAGAGACTAGTTTAAAAAAAGTAAAAAATGCCAACAGTTTGTGTTGGGTCGACTTGAAGATAAATAGAGCTGTTGAAAACTACTCTTAGACATTGATGTGCAAGAAGCCACACTTGAGCTTTTAGCATACATGTATGTCTAAACTGTGAAAATGTGAAAGCAAAGGTTATGATTCATAGGGCAACTGGTTTTTTTCATACCAATTTTTTTATTAGAATATGAAGTACAGGAGCTTACTCCAGGTATTCCCCTGGAACTTGATTTAAACCACCGGTAGCTCTCTAACGCAGGGAGCTGTGGTATTTTGCCATGTATCATACCCCTCTACTTGTTATTCCTAAATTGCTTGCTTATACCTTGTGATGGGTCCTTCAGTTTCTCATAAATTAATAAGGCATCTGTGAATATTTGCAAGCAGGTTTTAAAGCTCTGAATCTGTTCCAATACAGAGACCGGAAAAAAAAAAAAAAAAAAAAAAAAGAAGGTGGGAGAGCAGATAAAGCAAGATTTCTTTTCCTTAGAATGCTCTTCCAGTATGAAGCAAAATATTATTAATCTAGACTGCCTGCTACTTTCATTTACCATGTAGCTGCTCATGGGATTACAGGCACAAAGGTTTCATAAATTTCAAATGAAATATGAACATTTGTTGTCAAAATACTGTTAAGCTATAAAAGCTCTGCTAGTAGTCGTCCTGCTCTTTTATTGTAACATTTATATCCATGGGCGTTAGTGTGTTCTTGGGTCTGAAGGGGAATTTTTTTCCCCTCTTTATTTTTTTTCATGTGATTTTCATCCAGGTGACAGATAACAAGGCAGGGGATTGGAAAAGACATACTTCTCCTTATTTTTCAGACTATGGCAGATCCTTTCTGTAATTATGTGGCATTGCAAGGACCTTATCTAAGTAAGCATAGCACCTTAGATGCAATTTAGCATCTAGATAGCTTGGAGAGGCAGGCATAACCTTTTTTTTTTTTTTTTTTGTTCCAAAGGAAGGTGTAGCAATGTGGCTGTCCTGTCTCCTCTGCTTCCTTTCTTCCTTTGTGTAGTATTCAGCCTAGTGGTGCTGTTTGCCATAGCACTTGTACAGGCACGGGAGAAATAAAAGATGGAAAGATAGGGGACAGTTGTCTCTCTCTGCTGCTTAATGTATGGGTGTGGAGAGACATGTAACTGTGGCACTAAAGCTTTTACCTATGCGAGCAAAACCTGCCCCACTTAATAGTCAAGAGGATTCTTTATGGGGATAATACTGTGCATAAATTGTGGTATTTGACTCTACCTGAAATTACAGGGAGCTCTTTCAATGTACAGTTACTTACAGAAATGTTAAATGAGTCTGTTTAGAAGTCCAAATACAGAAGTCTCTGCTTTTAGGTATCCAAATTAGAATTTTTTTGTTCATAATGTAGCATTAAAAATAGGCTAAAGGATTCCTATTCTACTTTAATAACACATACCACTTACAATGCTATAATCAATACAGTTTGCTTGGAATTTCTATTAGAAAATATGTATAGGGTGCTAAAATAGTCATTCATTCTTTGTCCAAGATATGAGGAGGCTTTCTATACTGTGAAAAACGATTATGACATGTTAAAACTGTGTAATAGTAAGCAGACACTTTTCAGTGCTGATGGGTGAATTCTGGAAATGCTCTATTTATTTTCCCTCTATTGACTAGTTGCATTCAGGCAAGACTGCCAGTGCATTGACTTGGAAAACAACTGAGACTGAACAATTTCAAACCATTGACATTATACTGCTTCATTTGTGAACTGCATTGCTTCTGCATGCACCAGTTACTTTTTTATGGAGTGCTTGCATGTTTAGGAAGCTTTCAAAAAAGGCGAGATGTAAGCTAGCTTAGAAAGAAGGCTGTCCATTTTATCAATTTTATGTTCCTAAGACCACCGAATAAAAAAGAGACTGGCAATTTAAAAAATAAAACCGTGCAGCAATTCATAGATCTGCTCTACACGCATTCTGATGCTCTATTTTAGAAAAGAGAGAAAGGAAAAGTTTATGGGTTTAAAATTTCCCCGCAGAGAATATTTTCAGCTCTTGACACAATATGATTTCCAGCTGCTGCCTTCAATGCAACTTTTGCAAAGTGTCTTGTAGCACTGGTGGACAGAAAAATGAATGAGAAATTAATTTGGGTCTGAGATTTAATTTGTGTCTGTGACTGTCTGTCACCATCACGCTGATCAAGCTTCTTTGTTACCAATTCACATCACTTCTTACTAGCATCATTTCTGCTATACCGGTGGTGGCTTTGTCTGGGAAAAGGCTGTTATTGTGAGGGGACCAGCGTTCCCTTCCATTGATATCTGAAGTAGGACTATTCACTGGGAACTCTGAATTTCCCTATAACAAGCACGATGTCAGGGCTGTGTCCTGCACAAAAAAGGGAGCCAGGATGTGAGCAGTCCTGGGTACAGCTATGCTGGGAGCTTAATCCCTTGTGTGGCTGTGTAGAGACTCATCAGGGTTTACTCAAAGTGACCAGTCTCTAAATGACACTACCTGATGTTTATTCATAATTATTCCCACATCTGATCTGTTAATTATCAAGAAAAAGGGGAAAAAAACCCCCTCCTACTGAGGATATACCTCAGGGAAACTATGGCCTCTGAGATCTCTACTGAGGCCTACCCTTTCCTAGACTAAGTGGAGAGAAGCAAAGCAATCAAAACACTTGTAAAAAAGGACAGAAAAATGTCTTTCTTTCTTTCATCAGGCAAAGACAAGGCAAAGTCACACCAGTGTCCTGCTCCTCCAGCAGCAGCATTGATGGGAGCTGCTAAAAGCCCACGTGTTTGTGCCCATCCTGCGCCCACAACGTCCCCCGCTCCTCTCAGTGATTTGTTGTAGGTGTAGATGTTTGTAATTCAGGAAATAATTCTGCTTATCTTGTTTATGATGATGCATAGGAGCACTTCACACTCTCCTCGCCGCATCACTTGTCTCCCCCTAAGCAGAACAAAATGCAGTGCTGGGTGGAGAAGACGACTGGAATATGTCTTTTTGTAGCCCAGGAAACAATGCTATTCTTTATATACCTGAGGGAGACTCCCACTGTGTGAAAACCATCTTTTCTATTCACCTTCTTGAGCAAAGACATGTTTTTACTGTAACATCTTAGATTTTAAACCCTAAGTAGTTGATTGACTCTTTGCTTACGCTGTATAGACATTTTGCATTCTGTTGTATACAATGCATAATCCCAAAGCTTGTTTTTCATAAGAGAATGGGAACCATTGGGTTATCATCTACCCGTTTTGAAAAATACCAGGGATCTTTAAATGACTGATTATGAACTTAGTTCCCAGTATAGAGGTTGAACTTACTGCCTCTGCCCGGAAATGAGAATACTTTCAACTTGATGGAAATGGGAGTTAGTGATATGATGACTTTGGTTCCAGCTGCACAGACTTTTCACTTCATTATGAGATACAGAAATATTTAAAATCTGTAATATAGAAACTCCAAAACGTGTTATCTTTTCATTAATTTACCCGTCTTCCTATGAATGATTTTCATATCTGCTGCTGTCAGTTATTCTTTGCATAAGAAAGACGGAGCCCAAATATTTGTGTAGAGACTGATATTCCTTGGATTTGCTTTTCCCTTCCATTGCAGCCTCTCCTTTCCTGCGGAAGGAGCCGGGATGTGCTCGCTGGGTCCCCGCTCTGCAGAGCTGGGGGACAGGACTTGTGGGATCTGCTGTGCCCTGGGCCTGTGCCACGGGCTGGGAGACAGCACATCACGCACCAACATTCATTGAGATTTTGTTGAAGACGTTGGCTTTTTGCAGCCCAACGTTGTAGCTTTGTGTCAGGAAGCTTTCAGAAAGCAGGAGCGACTGCATTTCACGGGCGGCCTGTGATACCTTGCCAGCCATCGGATGGTGCATCCAGTTTCCAAATTGTTGACATAACCCACCTCAGAAATAACTTGGGTCTACCTACTGGGAGAGCCACTGGAGAAATCTTCTGCATTCACAGATCAAATTCTATTTACCTTTCACACTAGATTCTAAAATAACATAAGTTTCATGTTTTTGGTATACGGATGAGAATGGGTGAAACACATTAGGCTTGACCTAAATCGGTGTGGATCTGCTACTCTTTGTAGGCTGGGATCTATGTTTGAGGTGTTCTGCATCCTGAAGGAATTTTCCTGGTGGTCAAGGCACAACTGGATACTCATGACTGTGCTTCTCCTGCCTTGACACCCCAAAGGTGTAGTTTTTAAGAATTAACCTTAGAGTGGGGCACTTTTTTTTTAACATTTTATCGAGAAAATGAAATGAAGGATCTCACTGGTGTCATTGAGAAAATACATTATCTTAGAAAAATGTGCTGTAGACTAGAACTCTCACCATATGGCTCCTGCTTCATCAGTTTAAGAGAACTGTTTGTGAAATCACAGGCTTGTTTGCTTCTTCGTGTTTTCTGATACTGCCCAGATATATTTCAGTGCTTCCAAATATTTATATTCCGATAGCCTCCCTTGTGAGCTTCTCAAACACGTTATAATGGCTGAAGAAACAAAGGCCATTAGAGAAATAAAGGGCAGGCAGGAACTGAAAGGCAAATAACATCTTAAAATATGTAGAGGTGGGCTGGAGCTGCCATTGGTTCACCGGGACGCTCTTTTGAAATATGAAGATAAACGGCCCTTGTGACCTCTTACAGCATTATGTAATTATTTGGGAAGGTTTATCTCTGTGTCATTTCACAGTTTTCTCCTGTTAGTGCCACTCTCTTACTTCACATTAGCAAAAAAAAAAAAAAAAAAAAAAGCAAGCAAGAAAAAGCCCTCTCTGGCTGGTTATCTGAACGTGGAATCCGCTGCTGAAAAGACCCTGGCCCTCCTGTTAACACAATACTTTTATCCGGTAATCACAGCCTGCGGGAGACAAAATAACAATTCATCTGGAAAACGAGATTAACTCATTTAAGTTGGGCAGTGATCACAGAGAGAAACACGTTGGTGTTATCTGTCTGAACGAAAGCATACAGATTGGAGGGCCATTCCGGTTCAGAGGGTCCATGTAGCAGGCCCAGCTTGTTGAAAGTAATTGGACCCTGTCAGAGTATGCCTTTGTGAGATATGGATATTACAATGGAATTCTATTAATCTCTGACAAATCCCCTCTCATCTGATAAAGGCCGTGTACCTCTGCTCTTCATTACAGCAACCAGCTCCTCACTGTTCTGGGCATACTGGTGGGGCTGTGGCACAGGTGAAAGGCGGTGTTGCCCCTTTTTTTGGCCTTTTAATCTGCGGAGTGAAATGACTGCAGTCCTGCTGCTTATTGATCTGGGCACATTTTTTATGACATTTTTGTTTAGGCTATTTTCAGGAAAAAAATATACTTTTTTTTCTGCTTAGGTATACACAGTGCTTTTGCTTTCTGATGCTATCAGAGGTATCGTTGATATACAGTATTTGTTATCTAATCCGTTTTTTGATGCAAAAAGGTACGGACATACTATAACTCTTAGAAATACATCTGTGTTTTAAATCTGTGTATATTCAGATCATAAGAAGAACAGAAAATACACTGGTAGTGAGTGCCCTTGGGGATGTTCTGGAGCACTCACCATTTTCTGTCACTGTTGAGCCACCAGCACCCTGGGGCAGCACCCTGAGGCCCCGCTTCTAAATTCTCCAGTACTAGCAGGAAACATAAGACCTGGCGCAAGAAATATAGGTAAGACATGGCCAAGTTAGTGTGAAAATGAGAGGAAAGAGAAGGTAACATTAGTCAGGGTCACTTTATTCCTAGACTGAGGCCTCATTCCTGTTTGTAAATGCCTATACAACTGATTACGTTGAGCAAAAAAGATACTTTCTTTGTAGAAATTCAGTCCTTTCCTTTCTTTTCTTTCCCTAAAAAAGGCCATGCAGCCATGGTCCAGCTGCACATGCCTTGGCAGGAGTCAATTACAGTAATGCTGGTAGGAAAATTTTGTCAATATTCAAAAATCAAGCAAATGTTAACTCAGAGTTGTTCTATTAGGAAGTTTTGCTGCATGTTTACTACAAAAAGAAGTGAAATGCACACGAACATAGAGAATAATGATTGAACGTATTGGAAGTGCTTTTAGCATTTAAGTCTCCTGTCATTATATATATTTTTTTACTCAGGGGAGAAAAATATTAATTTTTTAGATATAAACATGAAAAGATTTCTGGTGGGTTATATTTCCTGAAACATTATGCAGTATTGCTTTTAATAAATGTTCAAAAATTCATAACTCATTTTTCATGCTTAAAAATCCATCTGTTTTTGCCAAAAGATACAGTGCAGTAAAACCACGCAGATTTCTGATTCCTTTTCTGAAATAAAGTGAGAAAGATTTAAAAAGTCAAATGCATCCATCCCATATCAACTTAAAATATAACCTTTGCAATATACCTCAGTCTCCTTCATGGTCTTGTACACACAGTTAGCAATAGAGAGGAAGAGACAGTGCAAAAGCCTTCAGATAAGTTAGATGGAGGTTCAGCATTAATAGTTGAAATATCAGTTAGTAAGGGGTATAATAACATTTTCGTTTCGGGCTTATAATAATACCACCTTTCAAAATTCTACTCATTCATTCGCCGCAGATAAGTCATTTTCTTTGATAACTGAGGAAATATTGCCAGGTTGTTTCATTCACATTTGCCCTATGATGAGCTCTTATTTTATTTACCCGCGATCAGGCACCTCAACGTGCTGCCTCATATAGTCATTGCCATAGTTGCTGAGTGTTCCACAAGACAGTTTTGCTTGTGCAAAGCAGTCGAGTGAAATGTAGTCACAGAGAAGCAAATAGGAACATAAGGATTACTGCTAGTTTTGTCTAAATTGTTATATTACCAGGGATTTATCCCAGAAATAAAAATACGGCTGGCATTCCAGTAACATGGTCTGTGTCAATTGTCATTTCCAGCCCAGAGGTGCCAGGTTTGCTAGAAGACCTGAAGACAAATATGTTTGTAAGATTGATGTAAACAGCAGATACTGCAATTGTTTCCTATAAAACTTCTTTTAAAATCCGTGTGAGCTTTGTAAGCCCAGTTTCCAGCCTACAGTTCCTTCAGGGAGTATCCAGCATGTTAGTTTGGTACAGACCAGTATTTCCAGTTTGACCTTCATAGGTGATTGGATTATTTTAAGGGATGTTGGTAAGTTAAAAATACAGTGGTGGAATCATATGAATTTTAGTTCAAAAGCAGAGGGGAGAATGCATTGTTGTAGCATGTTAGCAAACAGAGCTTTTAAATTTCATAATGTGATTATCTGTATAATGTACTTCCATGGTAGTGGTTTTCATCTTCCATGTAACATAGTTATATATTTGTTGGCAATAGACACAGTTTAAAAATTATAATAAGTACCTATGAAAAAGAAAAAATAAATGCACATATTAAGAGGCTAGCTAAATATATTTGAAGCCAATTTTATATCCTTTTTGTTAGCAGTACATCAATCAAATATCTATTTACAGGGATTTTTTTCCCAGTGAAACAATGTGTGTGCGCCTTAGTTCTTCTTGATTTTGTTCATTTTAAGCACGTTTTCACTAAAGTGTTCTACTTCAAGCTATTCTCAATTCAATTTGAAGTGAAAGGTTTCTGAGTTTGGGTAATTTACATATAAAAGCTTTACTGAACAATTTATAAAATGACTGTGTTCAGAAAACAACCATTTCTATTTAACAATATTGTTATTCCACAAGCTGAGTTGCTTTCCCCACTGTCTTCTCCTTTTACTAACAATATTTGTTCTTGTCTTAATTTTAAATTGTTAGTGCCTGAAAATGTATAACTTCCCCCTTTTCTCTCCTGCTATACTGAAGAGACCTCCTGTGATTTGTGATGTAAGAAGATTAAAAATATGTTTCTTTTGTCAAGGTAGGAGTGACATGCATACGATTCTTTTGAGACTCTCCTCTTTTGTTTTATTTAAGTAAGTGATAATTGTTGATAGCAATTTTGAACTAAAAATTATTGCACTCAGTAGTGAATTTTTAAATGAGTCTTTGCATTTTATTATCTGTAAATCCCTCACAGCCAGTTCCTGAGCTTCTGAACTGACTCTCATAGTGTGCTTGAGAGGAATATAGGAATATATGCAATATTTACAAATAACATGCTTATAAAGAGAGGCTGGTTCAGGTTGGGCCTTGGATCAAAACGAGATCTGACCATATAAAGTTACACAGAGAAGTTTAATGGTATTAAAAGGTTAAAAGGCTGTAGTAGGAATCAGTGCATTTTAATTGTTCATTTGAATTCAGGAATTAGTGTATGAACTTTTGCCAGTTGCATGAGCTTGTAATGGCTTCTTCTTCAATTACAAACATCTATAAAGTGACTTTAGATTTAATATTCTCTTCTTAGAAAATATTGAGTGTAAAGCTTCATTTCTTACATTAAGTCTACTTGCTGTTGGATTTTTTACCTAGAGCAATAAGCAAATGCCAAACCATGTTTGCTGACAAATGAAAGTTTTTGCACTTTGCAAAGTTGTGTTTATTACCACTGCATTTATGCATAATCTTATAAAGAATTTGAGATGAAGGTTACTAGTGCTTGTATAGATTTCAGTGTGTTCAAATGACGTTTAGACAGATTTTTGAGTCTAAAAGGCCTTAATTAGTATTTGGACATATTTTTAAGAGTGATTTATTTATTTGTTTTGTAGAATTAAAAGTGTGTAAGATCAATTTTGCACTTTTGGGTCAGATTTCTTTTCTAAATGCAACTTTTCCAATATTCTGCTTTTATACATTTAATGAAGGTGATGTTTCCCTTAAACAAGGAGTGGCACATTTCTGCATTAAAATCTCTTTACATGCAGGTTGTCTTATAAAATGGAAATTGCCTTCGCACATTTTTAATCTAGTCGGTTAGAGAGTTGTTTATTTCTTTATTTCCCTCTCATTTTAAGGAGGGGAGTGGGGTTTGGTATCAAGAGGAGTATGCTGACAAGTGGAGACAGATGATATCTTAGCATTCTGCAATTTGTATCATGCTTCCGAGCAGGCCAGCGATTCCTTCCTGTCTGATGATAACCCTCTGCCCCAAAGAATCACAAACTTTCTGCTCTCTGTAATTCTATTGTCTTAGTTGCTGAAGCAGCATCTATATATTTTATTTTTTCAGAGATGCTCTAGTAGAGTAACAGAGGGCCTCATTAAGGGCATCTGTTATCTTAGTTCATATTTTATTCTGATTTTTAAGAGTGCTTCTGCAGAAGGGATTAAGTGAGAAAAGAACAGACCATCCTTTTTTTTACTGCTCTTCTGTACCAATTGCTCCCAGTGTCAGAAGGACCCCGTGATTACTGCTCTGCAAAGCTTTGCAATATGGTTGGTGCAACCACATTTGGCAGTGATTCACAAGCCATTCCAAATACCATTTCACAACAAATCCTAATGTAGCCTGGAGATAAAAAACATTGTAAACACCGTGCAGGGCGAGACGGCCTTTGTGCTGATAAATATTTCCTTAACATTTAGATGAAGATGCTGTGCTTGCTCTGTTTAAATAAAATTGTATCTGTAATACCATAAAAAAGACATGCTGTGGGTGAGGAGAACGGCAAGTTATGGAGGAAAAAGCCAAAACATGGAAGTTTTGGTGGGGGTAGAGAGTCCTGGGAGGCATTTTTGATTCTCTGAGCCTACCTCAGGTTTGCTGTGATGATGTGTGACTGGGACTTGGCTTACTCTGGACTTGGGAGTCTGTGGAAAATGTTATTTTTATCATGACGCATGTGTCCTACCAGGATATGACAAGCTAAACCCATGACTTTTATTGCAAAGACATTCTCAGAGCCAAAAAGCTTTGCATTGCTGCAAAACAGTGTTCTGCCTTATTATCCCTGGAAGGATTTGGAGGCTGATTGTTGGATCAGGTTTTAATGTAAATAGTACTGTAAATACACCATCACTGTGCACTGCAATGCAGGTAACGGAAATAAAACCAACTGTTTGGAAGCTATGGGAAGAACTGAGCTTTAACTGCATTTTTGGCCACAGGGTTTCTCTCTCCCAAGTGCAATTTTGATGTGCCCCTGGGGCTGAAGGAAGTGTAGGCCATGCTGCTGCTTGGGGGAGCTGATGGGTACATCTATATTTGGAACTCATAAGCTGTGATGTTGCAGACTGACTTAGCCTAAATACAGAGTCGTTGAGCTTTGGGTGTTGGGTTTTTTCCTCTCCTTCCTCTCAAAGCAGAAAAAGGAAGTTTTACATCTGATTGAAGGATGGTGGGAGGGAATGAAATGGAGGGAAGAGAAACAAATCACTATTTATAGCAGTACAAAGATAAGTGAGTCATCTTTATTTTAGAGCTAGTTTAAGAAAATGTTGCAATTGTCTGGTATTATTGGTAACGAGTCTCTTTTTAATGAAACCCACTTGATTGCGATGTGCAAGCCTCAGGAGTACTCTCTCTTATCTGGCAGTTAATACTGCAGCTAATATTTTACTGTCAACATTAATTAGAGATTTGGGAGGGTAACTGGCACAGTGATCTGGTGCCCTCCTGTTCTCAGGATAACAGATTAGAGCACTGAACAACATAAGGGCAAAATGTCCCCCTCCTAGGGCCAACTCAAATAGCTTCGATAGAAGCAGAGAGAGACAAAGGAACTCCAGTAAATCTTCTGTATATTGAGTGCAAAAGAGTGGAAGCTTTCTCCACTTTGTAGCTAGTTGGCTTATGTAAAAATGGTAATTTAAAATGTGCCTGTAGAAAAAAAATCTGACTAATTCTATGGGATTTTCTTTCACATTTCCTATATACTGCTTCAACTAAGGCCTGTTTTGTGTGTGTTTCTAGGGGGAATGCCAAAATGCATCAAAATACCCTCTGCTATGACTTGTCACAAACACCAGTGACCACAGTAGCGTTGCCAAGGGTTCCTCCTTGTTGTGTCCTGGGAATAAAAAGTAGGAGGAGGAAAATGAAATGCCATGTAGGTCTTCCTTAGTCTTGGGAACTCCCAGGAGCTGTACACTGGGGATACTGGGAGGCAAACTATCCCTAGGTTAGACTGGTCGGTGCTTCCTAACGCTAGGAAATAGGATAATTTATATTCTTCCCAGATTTGCTACCAGCGTACTAGTGAATTGAGCAACCAGTTCATTTCCACTTGTTCGTAGTGGGAGATAGCAATATTAAACTCTTTTTTTAAAGTACTGTGCATTAATAGCTCTGTATATAAGTGTGTAATTAAGATTGTGTTGTTAATGATAATTCCAAGTATATATTTTGATAATTTTTTAGCTGTTTTCACTCATTTTAACAAGCATATTTGTCAAATTCCCTCTTCAGTAAGTGAAAATATCCCATTTGTACTCACAGGAAAGGGCAGGTCCCTGGGGTTTAATTGTGTCTATTTGTTTTTAATCTATAGACAAATAGCAGTTAAGAATTACTCTATTCAAATTTGTTTCTTGCAAGGTACGAACCAGGCAGGACTGGCCTTTTCTAAGGCCGCCTTTGGTTGTGCTTAGTGGAACAACTGACTTAAGGTGTAGGAAGGTGAAGCCACAGTTATCACCTGTAGTGAATTTTATTTCAGTTATCTAAATAAACATCAAGTGTGTATGTTAATGCTTACGCTCTCTGACCATTTTAATTTTTTTTTTTGAGTTATGTGTACTTTAAAAATATGGATGACAGGAAAAATATTTTCTACTGCAAACAAATAAGAGTGAAAATAAGGAAAATATTGTTTATGTTGGTTTTTGTGGCACTTTTCCTGTGTCTGGAGAAGTAGGAAAAAGGATATTTACAATTTTAAATGCTTCCCAGTAATTATTTTAACTACCTCTATCCAAGAAATGGTTAAAAAAGTGCTCTTGCCTCCCTTCTTTTGGGACAAAGTAAAGGCTGACATTAATTTATGAAGATAGCAATGTGGATAAGAGTTAAAACTATTTGCGTAGGATTTGGCTTATGAACCATCATAAGTCTGTGCATAGAAAAATAATTGAAAAAGATAACTCTAAATTCTGGCGCAGGGGGGGATGATGTGGCTTTATATATTTTTGTTGTTGTTCAATACACTGTTTGTAAAGGCAAGTAATTGAGAGATTAATGGGGGCAGACTCAAGACTCCCCAGTGGCTGATTTGGAGTCCAACAGGCTGATATGGTAAACGCCGGGTCCTCCTTATGGAGACCTTTCAAGGGGAAGTTATTTATATCGTCTTCCTGTATTTACTTTGACAGGGGTTTTGAAAATCATTTGATTCAACCTAAATATATTTGGGCTTAGTCAGCCTCTCTATGCTGAGACCTGCAAACCAAGACTGAGCTGCAGAAGAAGAAGATGGTGGTGGTGATTCCGTCCGTGGGGTCGCTCTGACTGGGGGACTCAGAAAGAGATGCCCAAGAGCGTGAGGGAGGAGGGGGAATGTGGGGTATTAAGGCTTTAAATGTCTGCTGGGGAATGGGCTGTGCTCATGTTGGTGTTAACTTATAGCTGGATTTCACTGTAGGCAATGGAGGTTATTTGTGCTAAGAGTTTGCCTTTAGTTGTGCCACAAGCATTTCAGGGAGAAACGGCTAAAAAGCAGTTCAAACTGAGAGCACTTTGGAACAACGAGACTTCTCCATATCTGAGAGGGAAACAGGAATGAAAAAGGTAAAGAAACCCACATTGTCAGGAAAGCGTGTGAGTTTAGAACCTAATTATACTCCCATTGAATCCAATAACAAGAATTCCTATTGATTTTAAAAGGAGTATGATTTGGCAACATTTCATCTCCCTAGTCTGCACTAGCTAGTGCATAATGGTCTCTTTTAAACCTATTCATTTGTTTCAACCTTTATTGGAGGACAGAGTGCTCACAGCTGGCAGAAATGGGGGAGGAGAGGAGCTGTTTTATTTATAACACAATTCAAATAAAAGAGTAAACCAGACCATCACAAATACATTCAGAATTGCAGAAAAACCTATTATTAAGGAATTACAAGTTTTACGCCTTCATATTCTAGCCATCTCTTTTTGTAGCTTTGACATTCCTAGGTGGGTTTTTGTTGGGTTTTTTTTGTAGAGCAAGACATGAAAACTTATGAAGTCTACGCAAAAGTCTTATTTGCCATTTCATGTCTTGAAGCTGGGCTTCACAGGGGTGTTACTGTTTGCTTAGGTTTTGCTTGTATTTAGCATGTAGCTTTTAAAAGCCCTTCATGGCTGGAGAGTCTTTATTGTAAACATAAAACATTAATTTAAACATTAAAAATTTTACAGCTGCTTTTTAGTACATAAATTTTCACAGACACTCAAAGACAGTAATTTTTGTTTTAATATTTGCTTTCTCCTAACTGCTCCAAAGTTGCATAGAGAGGGGAGAAGAACAGAATACTGATCAAATACGTCACGTTTAGATCTTGGGGCTGTAAAAGCAACATTCTTAACACAAGGGAGAATTCCTATTAAGTATGGGATAAATATTAGTTCTGCCAAAAATAGCAAACATTCCCACAGTTGGGATTTTGGGGGGAGCAGGGGAAGTGTTTGGGTTTTCTCCCTTAAACAGTTTTTCAGCAAATGAAAAACATGAGGGATAAAAAAGGAAAAAGAAAAGCGAGTTGGTCTGCTCATAGACTATAGCAGTAATCGATACTCTTCATGTGATATGTCCCTCACCACAGGGCCCTTAGAAAATCTCTTTCCAAGGGCTGAGACAATAATAATGAAGGAATAAATGGAAATTGCACAGCAGTGTTAATGTTGGGAGGTTTGTGGTAGTACAGAAAACAGCTGTATAAGAATCAAAACCCATGTCTCTTAGGTTGTTCTGCTCTTCCAGGAGGTGGTTGGTTTATGGAAGGAGTGTGCTTGATTCTCAGCCATGTTCATTGGAGAAGATTCATTGATTTGAATTGGTCTACAGGAAATTATAAGAAATAGCTAGAGGTGCTCATTAGTCTCTGGTTATTATAAATGCTGAGAAAGGAAGCGCTTAAGGAGGGAATTTATTGTTATAAGCAGTGTTAAAAAAAGAAACATACAGTTTTATCCAACCGTATGTGGCCAAACTAGAACAGTAGCCAGCTAGCAAAACTGGAAAGCAGATGCTTTTTGTTTTCAGAAGTACTTGAGCTGGAGAAAGAACATGGTCAAGCCAATTGTGGTGGTGAGGAGAAGCATCAACCTAGAGAGCGCTGTGAAATTAAATTTTGGGTCTTGGTTAGAAATGGGCACCAGACAAAATCTTGTCCCATCAGCTCTAAAACACCGATGTTGATGTATTGGAGTAGTGAGGAACATCTGATGGGCTTTTCCTGGTCTGTCCTCTCCTTCTGGCTTTCTCTTTGATGGAATAATGGTTCTTGAGTTAATAGACTGGGAAAATATTTCATGAAACACGCTAAAATAAAAAGAGTAAACTATCCAAAGAGCCACAAAGAAAAAAAGTGGAAAAATGAAATATTCAAACTTTCAAGGAATTTCTTTCAAGTACTCTTTTTCGTAGTTATGGGACACAGATGGATAAGTACATACAAAATGTGTACGTGTAAACACAGATGCCAGCCTAGAAAGAAGGTCTTTTCAGTGAGGGGAGGTGATACAGAGAGGAAAGTACAACTGTAGGAAATCCCACAACCACAGAATAAAGCTTCCCTACACAGCTATGGGGCCTAAAAAAGAGATTTATAACAAAGTTGTAAGAAACCTTATTTTTTGTTGGAAAATTAACCAGTGTAATTTCCTATAAAATTTATTTTCCTGCATATACATGTCTGTGTATGTGTCAGAGTATATATGCTGTCTATAGACATAAATACATAACACATGCATATATCAAGTATACATATTTATTTTAAGTACATGCTGGTGTGTTAATTTGGTGTGTAAATGGGTGGTTACAGGTAGATAATATAACTGGTTCATAGAAGTGAAAGTGTTATTTCACATGTGCTGTTCCAGAAGGCGTGTTGCTGTAGAGCATTTGAATCCCAAGCTTCAGTATTAATTGTGTGACAAAGTCTGTGTGTAACCACATCATAAATGCATGTACACAGTGGAAATTGCATATGAGTCGTTACCAGGACTTATATTAGTACTTGCAGCGTAAAGAACTCAGATCATTAAGTCCCCAGTGTTTTCACTGGGTTTAGACAAATGCCAAACAGTGCCCGTGTGCTGCTCTCGACTTGCTGTTGAGAGGACTGTCCAGAGATGAGAAGAAATTCTGGGGTGTTTTTAAGCCCTATTTGCTTTGTTGCTTTAAGAGCAGTGCCTGCTGTCCTTGTTGCTTCATCAGTGTAAGGTTCAAGTGTCTGTATTTCCCCTGCTGGGTTTGTAGCAGACCAGTAGTACTCCAGGTCGGGAAAGATTGAGAGCCCTTTTCAAAGCAAAGCCCTGCAACCTCCAGTAACTCATCAGCTGGGCTTTATTAATCTGCCTGAATGGCCTTGGCTCCTTTAGCAGTTCAGTGGAGACACTGACTATTCTTGGAGTGCTGCTTGTGTTTGCTTGAGCAGCACCTTTGACTTACAGGCAGCTGGTGTGTCCTCCTGCCAGAGCTAGGTCTGTCTTGGTCCAACTTGTGGTCTACTTGACAAGTCTCTTTCTGCTGCTAACACCCAGAGCCTGGCTTTGCGGTTTGCGGTAGGTGAACGTTTTTTGACCTCATAAACTTTGTTGCTCTGTCAGTGTGTAGTGGGTTTTTAACAGCTAATATACTTTGAGAAAGCTGAGGTCCCAAATGGTGGTGGCCTTGTGTGACAAACCAAAGCACAAAATCACCGCTCTTCTACCCATTGAGCTGATGCTTTGCTTCTGGTTTGGATGTGAAATTTGTTCTATAGACAATAATTTGAAAAGTTTCTGAAACTGGTAGTGATTTATACTTGAGTCAGTAGTTAAATAAAGATGTGAGAGGCAGGTGGTGAACTCATATGATGAACTTTGATGTTTTGATATAAACCTGTAACTTCACAGCAGCTTCCCATCCACAATTATCCTGTCCAAAGGGGGCTGGCTTCTCAGATGTCACTCCTTAGTAAGTAAGTAAATAAAAAGAATAAATAGATAAATAAAACCTTTGGTAGAAAACAAAGGCACAAATGGAAGAAGGTGATATGAAGTGAAATTAAATAAGTAGTAGTAAACACTCAACAGTATTGGTTGTAATACATTGTGATTTTAGCTTACTTATTGCACTAATTTACACTGTGTGGTCCCAATTTGTCGTACTTCGGAGCTGGCAATTTTACATGCAAAATACGATACAATATAGCTGTGTAAACCTGCTGAAAGGTCAGGCTAGAAATCTTCACGGGTGGCTCTTTTGCTCATATAGCTTCTTCGGATTTTTTAAAAAATGGATATTTCAATATTCTTTTGTATTTCCTCTATGGCAGGGCTCAGACATTGTAATTCTTGGCATTCATATTTCATAAGTGCGTCCTTTGTTTATTTTACATTTAGTCAAATAGTGCACCATTCTCTTACCTCTATAGTATTTCTATTGTGCCTTTATTATTACATGTACTAAATGAAAGCACAGTTATGTTAAATTTCATCCATCTGCCAGTAAGGCAGATATGTGAAAGAAAAATTACTCTGTGTTTTCTAGTGTTGAACTTCTTCCAGTATATTCTGTGGCAGTGGAGTTATTCATTCACTTGGGCTGTGTTCAGTTACTATGTAAGTGATAAGCATTTTAATACTCGAGTAGCTTTTTGTTACAGACATCTTAGCAAGGTGCTCAGTTTTACAGAATGCTAATAGATCTGTTGTAAAAACAAAATAGTAAATCTTAATGTACTAAACTGAATTTATTATCCTTTATGTTTATTTCCAGGGAAAAATAATTTATATAACTTTCAATGTTTTATGTATTTACTGGGTGAAAACCTAGTTCACCGTGTCCACAGCAAAATTCTTCTGGATGCAATAGAGCCACGATATCAACTCTGGGGTTTTTGCCTTCTCGTTAACCATCAGAAGGTAGTTTGTAACTCAGCAATACTAGTTCTTGCTCTTAAGAGAATTAGTTTTGATGGAAGCTGGTGTAACTGCATTAGAACAGAGGATCTTTGAGAGGTGTGTGTATAAAATAGAGCTTATACTTTGTTTTTCTATTTTGTCCAAAAGAAAATTTTCGGATATAAGCAATGATTATTCATGATGACATTGGAGAGACAACAAAGATTTCTCAAATGTAAGAAAGATGCTGTAGCTTCCTCTGTTTGACCAGCTTCTCTCAGTTGTATTCAGGAAGTGATAACCTCTTTGGTCCAATAAACAACAAAAATACAAAAACATCTTTTGGATAATTGGACAAAAATTGCCCTTTCAGGAAAATCATAAATTTCATGGGTCTTTGCTGGGGAGTGCAGTTGGCACATTGCTGAGATCAGGTGAACCTCATCCAGTACGGATTTAGCCCATCATGAGCATCTCAGGTAACAGGGATGATGTTAAACCATTCCCAGTCAAAGAAGGAAATTGAACTTGTTGTTTGCACAAAACAGAAAGTGTAAAAATATTTTCTTTTTAGTATTTTAGTATCTTTTATCTTTTTAGATTTTAGTATCGTCTGTTTGCACAGTATTTATAGAGGGAAAAAAAAATAACCAAACCCACTTCATTTCTCTCTTTGAATCTTCTTGCTTTCATTTACTTATAACTTAGAGACTGTGTGGGTGGGTTTAGAATTTATAATAGTTTGCAGGTGGTTCTCACTGTTTTTCTTTCCTTTACTGTCTTTTTGTTTGTTTAAAGGAAATCACAGTGGTATGAGGAGAGTTGAAGGTTGCGAATGTAAGAGTGGTTTATCCTGGCAAGGTAGGAAGGACAGACATGGGAAGAGAAACAAAAACGAAGGACAAAGATCGAATATAGGTTCTACTAATTAAGGATAGCAAGTAATTTATATCTGGATTCAGTTATACAATTCTAACAAGAGTAGTGTTGAAAACTTACAGATGGGAAAATATTTTCTTAGGTAAGACTAAAATTTTAGTTCCAAGATAAACCTAATTTTGACCATAGTTTTGTGTGAAAATCTATTTTTGCCATCACATTTGCATTAGAGAAATGTGTCCAGCAGAGTTTGCCCAAATTTTATGCAAATAAGTCGGTCTGGTTTTGATGTGTGGGATTTTTTTTTTTTTTAAAATGGTTGTATATCCAAGATTCATTGAGCTGATAAAGATTCTGTTATTCTGCCAAATGTTTGTTTCTGTTAACTCTGAACTTTCTGTATCCTAGTGATTATTTCTTAGGAGTCAATCATGTATATTTGTCAGTCAATGGTCTGTATATGTAAGTCAATCACTGTATGTGTTCTTTCCATCCCAGAAATATCCCAGAATCTGAATTTAATTCCAGACCTCCAAAAATACTAAACGAGGGCCACTTCTGAGGTTATGAGTGATCTCTAGCTCCAGCTTGGAGAGTAGAATAACTTTGCACCTATTCTGTGTCATGATGTCACTACTTGGAGATGATATTTTTTACTTGGTTTCATTTTCAGAGGTGACTTCTTCATCCAGTTACAAATGAATTCCCATTTTGGTGCAGGGATGCTTTGTCTTTGGGAAAAACCCACCATTACAGTGAAAACCCGAGTGAAGTTCTCCGAACCTTTCTCACACTATTTCCTTCTTTTTCTTTTTTCTTTCTGGGCACCAGAACACAGCAGTGTGGACTGGATTTGCCTACTGGCTGCTGTTGGGCAAACTGGGCTGTTGCTCCTTGATTTAAGGGGAGGGTTCACGTAAGAGCAGGGCAAAGTATTTTTCCCACTCTGCAACCCCATGACTCAAATACATCCATGTTTCATGTTTTATCATGTTACATAAATAATCTTATCTCGGCCTGCAGTATTTCTGTTAGCTACATCATTGCTGAATTTTGTAACAATATGCCCTTTGCAGTAAAATGTCACCAAAAAGTTATATACTGTAATAATTTTCATCTGTTTCATAAAGACAGACAATTTTTAAGATTCATGTTCATTTCATCATTGAAATCCGAGTCTTCCTACATTAATTTATAATGAAACCTCATGCTCCCTTTTACATTGATCACTAATTTTCTGTCTTCTTGATATGTGTTAAAATAAACTATAGATATAAAGGGCACGTTATATGCCTGACACCATTGAGTTAAATAGAACATACTTCTGTAACTCATTCCTGCAGCCTGTCCTGGCCTTTGTTTCACAGGGAAAATCCTTGAAACCCAACTGCAGAAGATGGGCTGCATTTACCTCAGATGATTCTGGAGGTTTCTCCATTTCTGCCTCCAGATAACCTGCAAAGCAGGAATTTCTAAAGGCTGGCCTGCAGCCCACAAAGCTTTGGAATGCAGCTGCAAAAAGATTTTTTTTTTTTTTGAAGTTGAATATAAAAATATTGCACTGCAGCTGAGTATTAATACGTGGCCTCCAAATCAAAATCAATGTTGAAAAAGAAAGGATGGTGCAGGTTAAGAACATAACAGGAAAACCAATAGAGAGGATGTGAACTGAGGTGTACCTCGTTTGTTATCCTACCTGACACCAGTGAGCACCAGCTGCATCTCCAAACAGCCAAGGCCCATCAGAGACTGGTGGGGAGCTAATCTGTCCTGGAGCCCTGGCTTGCATCTCTAATACAGTTACAGACTGATTTAAGTCATGAAGCAAGATGTTCAGTGGATTTCTGTTTTCATGAACAGTGAGAAACCTATTGAAGCTGACTGCTACAGTACAATTTTACTGGAAAAATGTCACATTTGTGAACTTTCCAAATACTGGGTGATGTTTTCTGCTCTGAGGCAGTCCAGAGGAGATAGCCCTGATATACTTGGAATAGAAGGGAATTACATTTGAATGTCGCCCAGTGCAAATAGCAGTGGGGAAGAAGGTAAAGCTTCAGAGGTCCCCTGGTAAATTAATTTTCCCTAATTACATTTCATGGCAGGAAACACAGATATTAGAAGTGCCTGTTGAAATAATACAGTATTTAAATTCTGATTAATCCATAGGTCAGGCAAGAACTGTTCAATATGAGTCTCTAGAAGGAAAGCTCAGCTTTGAAAGTAAAAGGGACAAACTGAATTCTTTCAAATGCTACTTGTAATTTGGTGGCAGACTGGAGATAAGTTAAACTAGTAGCTATAAAATTACTAAAAGTGTAAGACATCATCACTAACACATCTTTCAGAGATTTGAGGCAGAATGATTTATTAACTTAGTTTTGTTCCCTCCTTCTTCTTATGAAAGCTTTTTTTCTTCCTCCTCAGAAGTCCTTCAGTAAATTCGCATTAATAATTCACTGGGACAAATAATTATGGATAATATAGGTACCACAAATGTATTTGTATTCTGGTGATAGTTCATACTAGCATAGGGTTAGCTAGAAAGCTGTTACTTTATTCAGTTTTTGCCAATAACTATTTGCTAAGCATTTTTATCTCCCTGTGGTGAAAGCGTATTGCGTTTCTTTCCCAAGTCATGCTTCCTTTTGCTTTTCGATACCACCCCCCTTCTATCAGGAGCCCCAAGAGCACAGAGATGACTCACTCAATTTGTGCCTACGTGATATTTGATGATCTTCCCTGTTTATTGGATTGTGGCACTGAGAGCTGGAGGTCCCCTGTATCAGCCGGGAAGGATCAGAGGGATGTGCAATCCCGCAATCCCCTCACATACTGGTGGGAGTTACAGCTTCTGGAACATAGAGAAGAAGTAGGTGGGAAAGGCTCTCCTTTGGTTTAGCCACTAGCCCTCTCAGCATTCAAATCCTCCCAATCAAGCTTTTTTTTTTTTTTCCCTAGATGAACTATAAGTAGACATCCACCAGATAAGTCCCAAGTTTATTTTGCTAATAGTATCTAAAAATCCTGTTCAAGCCTTTGGAGTAAATGCACGCAGTGCCTAGACGTTTGCCTTTCATATTTCAAACAGATCATTAAGAAGATGGTATTTATCTTGGTCCTTGTGGGAAATTCTGTTCTAGGTACTACAGAGGTGAATTACAAAGACATTCATCTAAGTTTCTACTGTCATCCCATATGCAGTATAAAATGTGAATTTCATACTTATTTTTACCATAGACAAAATCCTGACCTGCATTTGATTATCTTGAAGACATTAATTGTGTGGAACTATGGTTTTTACTTGCAGTGCAGGTGAAAAAAAATCTGAAACGTAGACTATATTATCATATATGTTGGAGTTTATCAGGTTTATTGAAAGAACATTAGGTCAGGCAGTGGTTTCTAAGAAGTGTGTGAGTATTTCACGTGTGTTAGAAGAAGGATGCCTTAAGAATATTCTCTGTTGCCATTCGTATCTCTGTACACATGCTGTGTAGTTGCAAGTGCTCTTTTAAAACTTGTGTTTATTTGGTGATTCCTCTGCTGTATGGCAGACCTTTCCATAAGGCTTTTTCATGTGAAGTTTCACTAATGGTTTTGGTAATACCTCCCATCAGTCTCATGTTTCCAGGTACTGGTCTTAAGTCAAGCAGAAAGCATTAGATTTTGTTCTAAAGGAATTGATTTACTACTGTTTCCCATGTTTTAGAGCTGTAATCCACATCTTTCTTCACCCCTATCATTTGTCTTTCCATTAGAAAGACAAATCATTGTTTGTTTCCAGATAACAGGTGTTTCCTTCCCTGTGTTCTCATGGCAGCTGACTATGGGTTTTGTTTAGAAGTCAGCCCTTGCCAAAAATTATCCCTGAGAAGTTTCTGAGCATTTCTTCATGTTTCCCCTTGAATAAAATAAAGGATACTGCTCCTAACCAAACGATAGGTCCTCAATAAAAATTGTACCATTTAAATGCCTTTTTAATGTCCTTGTGCCCGGAGAAAGCAGAGGCTCATTAAAGTGTAACCATTTCCATAGGGAAGTTTATCACACTCTTCAGTTTATGCAGTAAACATTTGGCAGTTGATAAAAGGAAAAAACCTAAACAAGTTAGACCGAAATATTCCTAATGAGTGACGCAAACTGGAGGGGATCAGGTTATCTGCTCCTAAGACCCAAGGATATATGAGGCCCACCATGTCTTTCAGCAGCTCTGCCAAGCAAGCTAGGAAGGAGAGAGCCCACAACATGGGATATGGTGATGATGGATTAAAAAGGTCTCAAGACTTGGAGATGGCAGTGGTGGCTTCACCTGGAAAGGAACTAAATATCAAAGGCTGCAGCTGACTGCAGGGAATACACTAATTGAGAAATAAGAGCTATAAATCTATTTCTATAACAATGTATAAAACTGAAACCAGTAACTCCATATGACTGGCTGTCCAGAATTAAGCAAAGTAAAAGGAAATTTCCTTTGCCAGCAGTTCTGAGAAGGAAAATAACAAAATAATGGTAAAAGTTATTCTGCTTCTATGGCAGCAGCACTTCTCACCTAGAGGAGACACAAGTGCTCATGTCCTACCCCAGCTGAATTTCACTTCTGGGGCAGCTCTGACCCCTCAAAAAGCCTTTGCGTAGCTTTTACTCACCTCTACCTTTTGTGTAGCTTTTACTCACAACTGCTCTTACCTTCCAGAAACTTTCAGTCCCACAAATGAGAATTGGCACAATATAGGTGTACTTGATGGGGTCTGTACTGAGTCCAAACAGCAATACATTTATTTCTAACCATTCCTGCATAGTGTTCTCTGTGGTCTTATTTTTATTTTTATTCCTTATCTCTTTTTCTTTCTGCTCTCCTGTCTTTTCTGAGCTTAAACTCTGTGGAAAAGAGATTCAATGGGTGAATATTTTCCACCTCTATCAGTGCAACTAGAACATTTTATATGATTTAAGAATCTGCCTCTATATATTTCCTTATTTGATGCATTTCTTTACAGTTCTTCTATCTGGGCCTACCCTGGCTGCTGCTCTTGGCTGCTGCTGTTCTCCTCCTTCCCCTGGCTGCTTTCATCTACCCATTCTCTTTCAATTTTTCCTTCAGCTTAGAATTATTGACTCTCTTGGGTACCACATTTCCACACTCTCTGTTGTTTCAGAGGCAACTCAGTGTAGTCCATCCTGGAGCCACTTACAGCCTGTCTTGGGAAAAGCAGATAATGCATTACAGAAAGGAAAGTAACCTGAAAATTCTGGATTTGGGGGCCCAATTCTGAGAGATGCAGACCAGTATACTGTTCAGGCTGATGTCATTAGAAGTCGTGGATGCTCAACACTTCCTAGGATTAGGCTGGTATTAAATTAAGCTGAAAATAACAAAACTTATACTGAAATGAAGTAAATATCTACGCTTCTCCCATTTTGTGCAGAATTTTTCTTAAGCCACATTTCAAACTGCAAATAATTTTGGAAACTGAGTTCTGTTACATACGAACTAGTTTACAGCACCTGTTGTTTTTTAAAAAAGATAAGAGTAATGGATAAAGGAAAAGGATGAAGCAAAGGAGACCAAAGGAGTTCTCTGTGACCTCTGGGTGACTTCACTGATGTAAATAAGTTGTTTGGAATTTGCGTCATTACGGATGAGAACAGAGCATCCCCCCCTGGGGACTGCCAGTGCACTTATGAAAATATATGCATGGAAGAATTTGATAGGTAAAGATTGTTCTGATAAGAATGGGAGAAGTGTTTTGCTGGTTTCAGAGCTGAGAAGAATTTTTTCTAACGCTTAAGCATATGGGGTTTGAAAAAAAAAGAATCTCAAGAGCGCTGAAGGATGGTGATTAATGACCTAATTAAAGAGACATAGTTGGTGTGCTTAACCATTGCCTCCCTTCCCCCATCCAATAGAGAAGATGCTCTGAAATTATGATGGGATGCTTCCTTTTTTGTTAGCAAGACACACTTAGACAAATTGGCACCACCTGACAAGGGTAAAATACTTCCCAAAAATGCTTTGCAGCACCCAAACCCCCTCACTTGAGCACCTGTTGTGGGTCCGCATGAAAGTGATGGAAAAGACTTGGTTTCCCAGTTGGGACTGAAGAACAGGGATTTTACAAAACCCTTGGAAACAATAAAAGGTGCTCCTTGGAAAAGGCAATGTCGTATCACTGGTGTTTACTTGTCTTGGTGGAACAGTTACCTTCTGCTGCCTTGGCTGTATTTGTTCACCGTTAATAGAACCTGCACACACATTATGAAGAAAATAGGGCAGAAAAAATTCCATGTATTTGTGTGGCTTTCATTTTGCCCCTGAAGTTGAATCTCCTCACAAATTCCCATCTTGAAGTATATCTGTCTTCGTATTGTACAGTTTTGAATATGTAAACAGAGAAACCTCTTTGACCTATATAAACTAGGAATTATATTTCAAAGATATTCAAATAATACCTCAAACTGCCATCCATCTGCCCTTATTAATGAGTGAACAGCCCAGAAATGATTTTAACTTCTGAGTATTTGAATAAATTGCTAAGCAGTTAAGATTACTTCCCATGTAGAGTACAGTGGCTTATTTTCCATGTGGTAATAAATGAAGGTGATTTAATCATAATCAGTAAATGACCTGCAAAATTTCATTTTGGAGCGAAGCTTTTTTAACCTATTGAAATGTAAAAGTATGTTTAAAGTAGGTAAACCTTTCCTCCTCATTTAAGTCTGCCTGAACGGGCTGAAATCTTGCTTCCCGGGGTCTCAGTTTAGAGATCTATTGACATCTTACTTCTAATACAACTTTAAAATGTGGTTTTAATGTAAACACTAAAAAAAAAGCCTCAGAAGTAGAACTGTACACACACACACTACTTAATCTGATGATCCCAGAGCTGATACCCTGGGGGCACACTTCAGGGAGCAAAAATCAAGGGAAACCTCTGATCTGTTCTGCGACGTGAACACACTTGTTAGGGGCTTAGGGCTGCTTGTGCTGAATAAAGGCAGATGAAGGAGCGTGAGGAAGGAGCACGTGTAGTGGGGCGATAGCACAAATCCCTGTCTCAGAACAGACTGCTCCTACCTCTCTGTTTAATTTAAGCTGGAATTTCTTGCTGGGGCGAAATGCAAGAACACCTCAGAGGTACCATAACCCGCTCTCAGCTGAAAATTGTCTCTCAAATTCTGCCCCAGTTGGTGGTTCGGGTGGTAAAAAGAAGATTCTTCTCTGCCCTCGTGCAATACCAGCCATAGGCAGCCCCGGGTGCTGCAGGACACAGGCTTCCTAACTCTGAAAGCGTTTGTTTTCCTTATTTTACTGACTTTTATGGTTCATAAGGGGGAGATGAAACTGGCCAGTGATCTCCAAATATTTGCTGCCCACTTCTCCGTCTTTGCCAATATATTTGAGCTTTATTTTTCAGTGTTTCTGATAGTGCAGCTCTTTATTCCCATCTGTTATTCCAAAAAGCCCCTGAAGCCGGGTGTAGAAAATACATTCAAATAAAGAGGGACAGTTATATTCTGGTGCCTGAACTGCAAATGCTATTTGTAAGAGTTCAGAGACATAAAATTAATTTTTCTTGTTTCCTGGCACTCTGGTGCTCTCCCTCAGCCCAGCCCAGTGTGTGTAGTTATTTTAATAAAACGTGATTGCAACTTTTCAGCCTTTTGACTAACATGAGGTGTCAGATCAGCTTAACAGCTGATGCATCTTCAGTCTGAAAAATGTATCATGCAGGGGGAATCAATTCAGATTTTAATGGGTCTTTTGTATCTCTGAGTCTGTTCTCTTGCAATCTTATTTTATGCTTCTTTATTTGGGTGGAATCTTCCCATGTAGCTCAGTAATGTAATCACCTAGTTTCTCTTAATTAAGGCGTCTTAACTAATTCAATAGCTTACGAATTCTAAATCAGAAATGCCTAGGCAGACAGCCTTTTGTTATCCTTATCAATAATACTGTACTTAAGCTTTTGTGGCAATAACAGGATGTTTCTCATTCCCCTCTGTCTTCTGTTAGTGCTCCATATGGTAACATTTAAGTGTGTTTCTCAGGCAAAGCCTGTTGTTGCTCACCAGACTGGTCCCTTCAGGTGCTGGTCTCCATCTGTGGATTAATTCACTTCCATCATTCTTACCACTGATACTGGAAACAGCTGTTGCCTTTCCCTTGGTGGCACACAGGTCAGGAGATGACCTTAATGAATGAGCAAGCAAGAACGTCTATCTACCAGCCTGCCTGTCTGTCTGCCTTCATTTTGTGAGAGCGCCGTGGTATAAACTGACCAATTCTTCTACGTGGCTTTTATCCTGAGAGAGGGTAGAGGGTTTTTGGTTTTTTTTTATTGTAATGGTTGTTGTGCAAATAATAAATGAACACCACCAGTGGGAAGTTCATCATGCTTGTGAACATAAGCTAGTGCAGTTGTAATAACATTCATGTTCAAACTCTTTTCTTTAATTGTCACATTTAATTATATTTTTTTTTTGTGAACAGCTGTTATCCAAGTGTGCCTTCAGTTATTTTTTAGCTAGAAAAAAGTTCAAACCAATCTTAAGTGTGTCTCTTTGCTTTAAAGTGACTTAAAAATGTTGTTGGATGGAATATATTCTTTCATTGCTGCCCTGCAAATTCTAAGGTCAAATATTGAATTTATCACTCTGTTCTTACTTGGGGAAAAAGTGCTGTGAAATGGAAATTCTGACTGTTTAAGGATCTGATCCTCCTTGTGTTTTATGGCAAAAGAGGTTCGTTCGTAACCTGCTCTCCTTGCCACAAGGAAGCTGTGGGCATCATTTCTTGACAAATGCTGCAATATTCAACAGGATGTCAGAGTCTGAACTTGCTTTGTACCTGGAAAAGGTTTGAGGATTCTTGCTTGGTAAAGCTATCTGAGACCATCAGACCCCAGAAAATGTCTCAAGGAATATATAGAGATAGTTACAATATTCTTAATAATCGAATACTTATATGTATGAGGGGGTCCTTATTTTTCTCTGGTTTTAGTGCATTTCAGCAAAAACATTCATTAGTAAGTAGTAAAATGAAAGGGTGTGCACCATCCAAAGATAATCAGGTGGCATCAGTCACTCCACTGCCATTTAATCTGGAGTAATTGTTCTAAAACCAGTCAGATTTAGTGAATTATTCCACATCACTCAAGCACGATTGAGGAAGTTTGGGTGAAATAGGATCCAACGACTGGATGCTAAAATTGCACAAATTCAGCTTGGAAACAGGATGGAATTTTATAGTAGGAAAGGTACTAAATCTTGGGAAAAAAAATGTTTACATTTTCCGTTACTTGAACCTTTAAATTAAGATTAACAATTCTGTATGAAATGAAATATAACCAACTCCCATTAGAAAAAAAATATCTGAATTTTATGTAGGAATTGTCTAAAATTCAGTGTGATTGAATGACTGTAGATAATTATCCCTTCTGAAAAATTGATCCATCATTAATGGAGCTTTTTGACATCTTAGATTTGAAAAACTAAAGTTAAAGGAATACACATTTAAGAGACTATAGATTTCTCTCTCCCTTCTTCATTGCTGTCTTTTTTCCTTTCTGGATAATTCGGGTAAACAGCACACATCACTGACTGCTGGAGTGTTTTTAAACAGACTAATTGAAATTTAGATGCATTGAGATGTAGATTTGGATCCAGAAAAAAAAAGTAAATCCTAATTCTTTGTTGATTCATGAAGTGCATTGTCTTTTTTCACTTTAAAGGGGGACTGAGCTTGCCTACCTGAGCTTTAGGTAAATAATGTAAGGGCAGGATGTGAAAACAGAGCTGCAGAGCTGCTGCCTGTAGGGGAATTAAAAAAAAATAAACCAAAAGATAAATTCTGATTAAGGTGCAACATTGTGCTATGTACTGATGCTCTAAGATTTATAACACAAATAACGTGATTTTTCTCATATTTAAGGAATGTTATCACTCTCTGGATTGTACGTACAATTAAAATAAGGGGGATCTCCCTTTTGCAGCTCTGCACTGGTACTGGCACTATAAGTTTATCTTTAAATTTATATAAATTTAGAGATATATGTTTAAATTTCTCTACCTCTTAGGGGTAAATAAATATATTAAAATAAGCTATGGGTTGTATAGTACAGTATAACAATGATAAATGATGTTGTGTGTAATTTTTCTACTATTAACATAAAGTAATATAAACTGAAGGACACTAGTCTATTGAGAGAGTTAGTAGCTAATGTTCCATATCAGATGTGGACAATGTCAGGACTGAATACAGATTAGGCAGTGTCCTTTTCTCCCCAGGGGAATTAAACTTTGAGACACCACTGGCTGCCAATGGTTTTACTGCATTTTGTTGGTGCCTGTGGTGCCTTTCTTGGTCTATTAATTCAGAAGCTGTAAATGACAATGTGAGCAAAAAAGCTTTTCCAGTGGGATGCTTTTCATTTATATATTCTTGTATCTACAATACCTTTTCAATCCGTTTTGTCACAATAACTGTTTAAAAAATGGGGTAGATTATCTGTGCTTTTGCATGAACTTTATCAGGGTATTTCTTTGGGTTTTTTTATTTCTTTATTCTTATTTGGAAAAGATAAAGTGATATGTTAGGGAGATGTAGAATTATCTGTGAACTTTAAGTATCGAAACAGATTTTTCCTAACCCCTGACTTTCATGATTTATTTAAAAAATATGCTATTGTATTATGAATTATCAGAGAAACTCCAGAAATACACACACTCTCAAGTCACACCATATTTAATTAGAAAATACCTATTTTAAACATGATTAGAATTTGGTAAATTTTAGGAGTTCTCATGCATGTTCTTTACTGATTTGCATGTTTAAATGTGTTTCTATTCAATAATATGATGTGAAGACAAGACTTGGATCTAAGGGTTTTCTAATTGAAAACCATTTACTTTCTGAGAATGTTTTCTGAGAATGTAGCAGGCTAATGCTGCCAGCACCCGGGGTGAAGGAGGGGAGGCCCTGCAAAAATTTGCACAGGTAAAACTAGGGATATTGGAAATGTGTTTGGAAATGGGTTTTGTGCAGCAAGAGTTCTCAGATAATTAGATATCACATTTATTATCCAGAAAGCACGATGATGAAATCAGTAAAATCTGCACACAAACTAAATTTTTTAAATTTGAAATCTTATTACAACTAGTCTATATAGCATGTTTGTAGAAAATTGTCTTTTATAATACCTCATGTTTCATTTTGCTTAGAAAAAAAGTGTGATCTTGTTACCATTTCATGGTTATCAAGGGAATACTATCTTGGGTATTTTTCATCCCCTCTCCCCAAATCCTAAATTCCTATGAAGCAGGAGCCTGGGTTTCTTCTATCGACGTACACATTGTTATTCTTCGGGTGGTCTTTAGTATGATACGTTTGTCATGGTTCATAAATTTTATTGTTGCACTAAAAACAGGGTTAGAATATCCTCAATGCAATTATAAAAATGTATTAAAACTGAGAAAGATAAAAATATGGTGCAAGATGAGCTTTTAATGATTGTATAAATGTTCACTGTTCCATGGAAAAAAAAAAGGAGCTTTTCGATGTAGGGCACAATAGTGAAATTCAAGTGTAGGGCCAAATTTTTTGCTCCTAGGATTATGTGCCTTTTCAGGAGAGAAACAGTATTTTTAATTTCTGCTTGCAAAGCTAGAGGTGTTAAGGATTTGAGAAGAAGGAAAACTCCTGCTGCCCTTTGATTTGTAATGATAGGAGGGTACATCCCTTCTCGCTGTTTGAGATGCTGGAAGCGATCTGGAATAATACGTTGCACTGTGCTGCTCCTTAGTTTAGTGTAGATGGGAAATAAATGTTGTGAACTCGCCTGCACAGTCCAAATGAGCATCCCGAGGCAGATGCAGAAGCAGGAAGCTGCTGTGGAAATGTTTTGCTGTTCTGTACTTTACTTTCTCTGCTCAATGGTGTGCCCAAGTACCTGAAGTCCTATTGACAATACTTAACATCAGAGGAAGGAAAACTGAAAATAACACTGTGAAAAATTGAAATGCTTGCTCTGACCTGACTATGACAATTTTGGAAGGTGTTTTATGTGAGGATAGAATTGCAGAGGAGATCTATCCTCACTAATACGTGGTGCAAGAGCCTCCTCTATTATATGTGATGACATACACAACTCTCTAGTACATTATTCATTCGAGGCTCTTTTTGAAAAGGTCTTATGTCCTATATAAAACAGGCTATTATGTGATGCATATGCAAAAAAGGATGGATGTGACATTCCTCTCAAACTATACAAACCTTTTATTGGGCACTACCAAATACATATTACACATTATTTTTGCCAGTTAAAGGATTTGAATTTAAAATTTGAAGTAGACCAAGTGTATGGTTTCTTAAAAGATGCTTGTTTGCAAAATTTAAGAGATGTAATGTGAACGTGTAGACTGACAAAATCTATTCTGAAAGATTTAGCAACATCATAAAATATTTTTCCTTCAATTAAGTTTTCATTTTTCTCCTTATTGTATTTTTGAGTGCCTTTTGTCAACACTTCCCTATTCGCTGCTACATATTCTATCCACTTGCTCTCAGTGTAGTGGTATCTCCACAGTGAATTCTGTTGCTGGTGATATAGTGTTCTCATTCATTTGCATTTAAACATCAATTACCTGAATATAATGCTTGTCAATAATACTGAATACAGAGGAGTTGGATATATTCCCAGTAAGTTACACTAAATCATGTGATTTTCTACTCATGTATTACTGACTCCATACAATTCTTCCTTGTGCTTTTGTGCAGTATTGAATGACACAGTGCAAATTTTTCTTCTCCTCTTAATGTTGTTAATTTGTCTTAAAAGGCATTTTAGTCTCTCTCTGCCTCTGGATAGGGATAATACATTGTCTGTGAGTTCACAAACTTCAATTTGTCATTTTTTTCATTTTAAAAAGAACCAGTAATAGGTCCCATCACTAGGGTAAGCAAATGACAACCTTTATATTTTACTTTCTATGCGGGTACCTAGATAAATTGTGGATTGCTGGAAGGATGCTTGAGATCAGGGTCATCCACCTTACTCAGTGCATCAACCTGGACCTCAGAGGAAATTGTGGTGTGGTGCACTGAATTTGAAATTCTTTCCTTGAATGCTTTGGAAAATGAGGTAACAATGGAGCTACACTTGAGAGAAGAAGTTATGCCTTGGCCCCCAGTTTCTCTTGTCTGAGAAATTTCTTCCTCAGAGCCATGTCAGGCAAATACAGAGTTTTGGTGGACTGTAGGGAAAAGATGCAGATAAGGGACTGCAGATCGTGCATCTTTGGCATTTTCTGACAAAAAAAGCCTGTCAGTATTTTTTCAATACATACGTGACTACCATTTTTTTTAATAGGTAAAAACTTTTTGATAAAGGTGGTCAGCATGTTTTATGTGATGTCGTTAGGAGACTGGAACATAGTAATGCTGGCGTTGGATCAGATGTTGATGTGATTTGGAGGTGTTTGTTGGCATTAAACCAAATGACATCAAGCCAAACAAAGCCTGGCATTTTTTAGTGCTAACTTTTCCTCAGTGCTATTCCCTACATAAGTGGTGATGCATGAAAAAGCAGCATAAAATAGCGCAGAAGCATCGTTCTTCAAGGGTATGGAATTGGAAGAAAAAAAGAAAGATATGTGAAGTGTGTGGATATAGAATGTGGAGTATTTGTGATCTGGTGAAAGGTTGAGGTAACAGACTTTATAGTGTGTGATACTGTAAGTGCATTTTTGAGTCATCCCAAATAAGGGCCAATAAATCATCAATACTGTGCCACCCCACCCACTGTTCTTCCCTGGTGCTTCTTGTAGGGATTCTCATTTGGGACTGGGCTTTCAGACAGTATTTTAAAATCTTACACTCCTGTTCTTCACCAATCTACCCATAAAGCCTGACTTATTTCATAACACAAGCTCAACTACAGCCTTCCAGGGAAAAGAAAGAATTGTAGTTATAAATACAAAAGTTGTCTGTTGATAAATCTTTCCTGGGTTTAGAAGCCTTAATAGTAGCTTTATTGCTTGGTTTTGAAATAATAGAGCTGCAAGATCAGCTTTACAGCCGTAATTTTCAATCAAAGATTCAGTGAAGATGAAGCAATGGTATTCACAATCTGTAATAGCTCTAGTAGGAAGCAAAAAAAAATAATCCAATTTAAAATGTGAAGCAGAAAAACTAAGAAGCATATAGTTTATGTAGAGGTTAACGAGGTATAGTCAAGTGTACACTTGAAGAGACAGAACTCCACGAAGTTCTTGGAGAGCCCCGTGGCAGCGGGTGAAGTCTGAGGGGCTCACAGAGGTGAAAGATAACCCTTTTTGTACAGTCTATAAAAAACAGTCACTAAGGACTCACAAAATTATCATTGACTCCTTATCAGTGCTAAGCACCCTTTAACCCCTGGTTTCCTCATGACTTTAAGGTATTTAGCAAAGTATTAATCACTTTTCTGGAGCAGGACTTAAAACTTCCAGTCCTAAGCGGCTGCCAAATAAAGTTAGTGCAGCATTCTCTACTCCCAATCAGGCTGCACAGTTAATTGGGCTACATAACATTGATTTTTGCGTGTTTATCTGTATTGTCAAGGTATTTACATAAGCAATAACACATCTTTGTTAAAGGCTTAATGCAAAACTGCCAGAATTTGCAGCCCCTCCTCTATGTATTTTCTACCGAACGCGTTGCTCCCTCAATAATAAATCCTGAGGGCTGACAGTGTCTAACTCTGCTGCTCCTTTGCCCTCAATTTCAGTGAGATGGGCCATTGAAAACTCATTACAAGCTGTTTAGACTCTGACTTTGACTTTTGCTCAGCAGTGAACAAAATTAACAGCTCTTGGAGGTAGCAAAAAAAGGCACTGAGCCAAAAAAAAAAAAAAAAAATTGAAATGATGAGAAAAGACATTCAATATTATCTCTATTAGTCATGCAAACAAGCTTAAGTCCAAAGTACATGTGTTCTGCAGGTGGCTGTAATTGTGTAGCCTTTGTTGCTTTCATCCTTTCTCCCACCTTTTAATCCCATGGAAAGAGGTTCACCTGTGCAGCAAACACACGCCCTAGAATTTGCTTGCATGTCAAGCAACAAGCCTCTGAGGGGAGCAGAATTGCTTCATAAATTTAACTATCCCGTTCAAAATTCTGGTTTTTTCCTAATTTAGTGCTTGATAGTTTTTTATGTGATAATTTAAAAATGCTGTTTATAGCAAAAGTTACCTTGATAGGTAGATTTGTAGGGAAAAAAACCCTCTGTTTGCGTCTCACTGTCTATCTGTAAGTAAATCATCAATACTAAAATTGCTTTTAAAATTATTTGTTTACAATCAAACCGTTTGGCTCTTTTTTCTGATAATGAAAATTAAATTCCTTTAGAATGTGAATGACAAAATTATTTATTATGTACCTTTTAATGGCAGTTCACTTATTTTATTTTTTTTTTTTTAGTTCTAAGCAAGTGCTGGAGGATTGTTTGGGGTAATTGGTGGTAAATTTTATCTCATAATCACGTTAATTGCTAAATGTATAGGGCATGTTATTCTAATAGCTGTAATATTTCTACCCAATCCCGTTTTGTTCTTTCTTTTTGTTTTTTGATGTTCATTGGTGAGAGATTAGAAAAATAAGTTGGTGGCCAAGTAACATTTGAACTAGGTGCCGAAACCCTTTCTTTGGGAAAGAAGTCTGTCAAACAGTTCCTGAAACAAAGTTCTCTGGAGCTGGCACAGCACGGTTCCAAGCTGACTGGCAGTTCAGAGAAAGATATTATATATACCAGAAAATACTGAAAATTAATGGGTACTTTATGTACCAAGTTAAGCTTCACTCACATGCTACATTTGCTTTAAATGAAGTAGCTTTTCGTTCCCAGTTTCCCAGGTTGTGTGACTGAAGTGAAACCTGGTCAAGCGCCGTTTTTAGGGGCAGGAGAAAGTCAACTATTGCAAAGAGTTGGAATTTAAAACTTTCCAAGTTTCCAGTTCTGTTGTTCTGATCCTTAAACCACAGAAAGTCTGACCTTCACATCAGATAAAATTAAAAATAGATAAAATAATATTTTTTTCCTGCTTCTCAGCCATTATTTTGTTTAGTTCGGCATCCCAGCGCTCTGTCCAGTGATAACTGCGCAGACTTGAATTCCAGAGTAATCACAACTCTGAGCATCCATCATGATTGTACTGCTGAATATTGTTTGGGTTTTGTTTTGTAATAGTAGTGATTACTTCATCTTGTTGGCCTCCCAGAAATGTACTCTGTGTACTTGATCTTACTTCAGAACTGCAGCCTTTTGTTCTGAATAGTTCCTACCTCACAAGCCTTCTCACCCTTTGCATGAGACCTTACGTCCGCTGATGGAGACAAGAAGAAGAGTAATTGGGAAAAACTTCTGTAAAAAGAGTTATTGTAAAGTGAAATCTAAATAATTTCAAATATTATTCCGATTTTATATGGCGGTATTTGTGTCTTCAAATATAGTGTATGTATTATATATCTCTTGTTTACATTAGTTTGTGTGCTTTTCTTTTTCCTGTGAATCACAAGGTGCACAGAACTGGTGAAGGTCAGGCAGGAAACAGATTAGCAGCATCTTATACCACAATGTCAAAATACTTAAAAGTGTTTACAGTGCCCACCGACACACAATGAATTTAAGACTGGCAGACTGAAGCAGAAATAAAACTATTCTTATTCTTCTAAACCAGAGCAGGGGCCTCGGTGGTTTATGATTGTTTTAAGGTCCATTAATCCTTGAATCATGAGGCCGTGTAAAAAATGACAGCTTTAACATCAGTCCCTGGGTTTATTTAAAATGTTTTTACTTCAACACTGTTTCTAATTAATAACAGTGACTATATGACCTGATTTAAATGTTTCAAATACATAGGGAAGGGGATTCACATTCCCTCACAGGACATTTCATCATTTATGGCAGCCTTGTGCAGCCTGAATTGAATGGTGCCAGCTCTTCACAGGGAAGAGCTTACTCTAACAGAGAGAAAATCAAATACTGGACTTTAATGTCTTTCCCCCTTTCAGTTTGTGGATTTATTTGGGGATCTGTGTAGAGAGAATGTTTTTTTTAAAGCAAGATGACAGAGCAATTATAGAAATGTGTGTGTGTGTGCTCATACAGCGTATGTTCATGCTCAAGTTTTCTACCAATGTTTTCCTGTGGTGATCCCCAAAATGCAAGTCCCTGGAAGAAAGCGTCTTGAAAAGCATTGTGTAAAATAATAATGCATTGAAAACTAAATTGAATTGACTGGTTTTCCAGAATGTGGCTGATGTAATGTAAACTGTGATCTGTAAGGGATGCTTTTGATAAAACTTCAGCAAAAGGGCCTGTTACAGCTACAGGATATACATTACTGGAGTCCTTTTGGCTTCTCTTTGATCCATGATCAGAATCAACAGAACAGTCTTAAGAGAAGTTGTAGGTTTATCTGTTCATCATTATTTCTCAAAAATATCAACTTACATGATACATTGAAAGAAGAGACCTCTTCTGTGTGCCAGAGTAATTCTCTCCCTACCAGTTGTCTGTTTCTAAACAGATGTTCACATATAACCAGGAAATATTTTTGAAATAATCATTTGAAAGCTCTAAATTAAATAGTTTAAAATTGGCAGGAGCAGAATGGACATTTCTCAGTGTAGCTATTGTCATGTAGATTCCTTTGGTTGCAATTGTCTGCTTTAGGAGAGACAACTGGTTTGAGACTGACCAACAACAGGGTTGGTTCACTTTCTAACGAATAGAGGACATGTGCAAACACCCCAAATTAAAAGACTCTGCAATATAATGCTGTATTTGGGCACAGTAAGATTTTATGTAAGGCTTAGACCTTCTAGGAATCTTGGGCAGATTTGGGTTTGTAAGTGCTTTCCAAATAGGATGCAAATCTTGAGAGATAGTAAAGGTACTTACTGTCCTCAGCAGTGACTGTTTATCTCCTTTCAGTTCATACAAAGGCCGTTGTCTGCAATGTCCTTTCCCCTCAGGTTTTTTTGTTTTACCTCTTGCTCCTCTTTCCATTCCATCTACTGCAGAGGAACCTCTTAGCTGGCTGGAAAACAAGAAACCACAACTTTTTATGCAATAAATAATAATTCAGTAGTTAGTAACTTGATTCTAAAAATGACCCCCAAAAATAGTGTTTGGGCTTTTTTAATCCCCTTTTTTAGGATTTAAAATAATTCTAGTAATTATTAGAAAATAAAATAATTTGGAATGATTTACCATGTCAATTAACAACACCAGTTACCAGAGGTATTGCTAAATTCCACTTACCTGGTAACATCCTTTAGCTTCTATATTTAGACATGTGGAAAAACTCTCTTGAAAGAACAGCTCAGATTCAAAGATGACAAGCAATAAATTTTTCAGTGAGGGTAGTTTCTCTGACATTACTGTCCTCTGGCATAGTATGATTGAATTTCAGACATTAATTTCTGTGTAGTCTTTATATTCTCATGTTTTCTGTAAAAACGTATTTCCTATAACTAAATTACTTAGTCACCCTTAGCCTTTATAAACTGGTTTGGTATTAAGATTTTGGTTTTTTTGAGAAATGGTAATGAACAAAAAACAACAGCAAGTGGGTGTTTATTCTGTGAAGAAGTTGTCTTTGCCACTAGGATGTCACAAACCTGGGAAGTAAAGATTCTGTCCAGAAAAGAAATAGTTGGGAAAAAATATGAAAGACACTGGTGTGTGTGTGTGTATGAGTCTTTATTTGATGAACTTAATTAATTTTCTATCTGATATTTGGAATATTTTAAAATATTGTATTTTTTCAATGTAGTCAGTATAAAAGCTTGTTGAGAAAACCCTAAATCTTGCTTGGGAAATATAAAAAATAGATGTCAGAATGAATTGAAGACGAAGTTAAGAATAAAACCAGGCAGCTTGGGCAAGTCGTGATACGAATGGCTGGGATATTTCTAGTGTTGCAATGACAGCCAGTGGTGTCCATCTCTGAGGAGGGAGTCGTGTGCTGTGAGGATTAGGGGCCTGCACTCTCCACACATCTCATTCTGTGCTGCTGCGAGAGGACCACTGTCCTGGATCCTTATTGCTGTGCCTGTGGTCTCTTTCCACCATCGAGGATGGCATAACATCTGTATCGTGTGGGCCTAAATGAGGCCATGGCACAGTTTTCATCAAACATTACATATATTGCAAGCTAAGGAAAGAAAAGCATGTGATATAACTGGCATTTTTCTGCAGAGCCACTGACAGGGCTTTACAACTTATTTTCAGCGAGTTGCGTGTGGGCACTTTTGTTTCTGAGAAGTGACAGTGCCTCGTAAAGGAGGACAGTGTAAAGTAGATTAGCTTTTCTAGCAGGAGTAATGCCATTATGACATTCTCTTGGACACTTTTTGTAGTATGCAGGAAAACCTGAGTCTATTTTTTTTTTAAGATAAATTACAGCACAAGAACAAAAAAAGACAAGTACTCTGTCATCTTGGCATAATGCTGGGGATTTGTGACTCTCCACGCATACTGCCTATACCGTGCTGTACATTTACACCAAGAAGAAATATTACTGGGCCATACTGCTGCACCATGGTCAGAATACCAGAGGTAAGGTAGTGTCCATTAAAGCATCTTTATTTTCGGTGGCTTTATAACTCTGATAAAAAAGTCTTTGTAAGCTTTAATAGGGAAGAAGATCAGCCCAGCAGAGAGTTATTTTGCAAAAACTTCAAAATGAAACATCACTTTAAAAACAAAGTTCTTGTTTTGTTATTAGGATAAAGCATTTATACAAATGTTAGCATGGCTATTGCTGACTCTTGCACACCTACATAAACTTTGTGTTAATTGTGGGACCTAGACTCAGAGGGTTGTTTTTCTTCATAAACTTTGAGTGCATGATGCATTTTTTTAACTTTCCACATTCTCATGATATTTCCTTAGAAGCCAACTGTGCCCTGTACTCCAGACACTCCCAAGTTCTTGCAGGTATCATCATTTCAGATGGGGATATCTTTATTCATTTTTTTTTTTTTAAATCTTTACTCTTGAAAGAGTTATAGCTCATTGAGGAGAAGCATTGGAGGCTTGTCAACGTTCTCTCTCAGGAGAACCGCTGCAGCCCCTCTGCTGTTGGAACACGGGGGGAATTTACTGGCGTCAAACGCTCTGGCTCTGCTGGTCTCACCAGGACCCCACAGTCTCATGGTGCTGTTGAACTTGGGCTGTGATTGCAACAGACAAGGGGGATTCACTTTTTCTGTCCCTGATTTCTGCAGCTTTGCTGTAAAATCTCTGAACAAGACTGCTGCTGTTTTGCGTTAGGATAATTTCCCCTAAGGCTTAAGTCAACAGCAGACTGTTTAGTTTTTTCCCATTCCCAGGGCTTCCATTCCTTCCTGTTTTGCCCTTTTTCCCTTGACTTTTAAGAAGGAGACACTCCTCCTGCTTTTGTCCCATTTTTCACCTCCAGGAGGTGGTAATTCTATTGCTCAAATGGATTCCTGCTGGTTGCCAACACAACCATGTAATTCTGAGGGGAGAAAAATGCCTTATCTGCAGTTTTGATTTAAAGCAATTTCTTGAAAACATAATAAAGTTTCTCACCAATGGCATTAAAGTTAATAATCCTTAATGTTGAAAAGTGGTGGTTAAAAGAAATGAACGAGCACTTGAAGGTTGCACTCTTTTATTTTAGCAGACAGGGACTCACTTTGGGTTAGATTATAGCCATAGCCGCGCCTGGTGCTGGCACCAAGGAGGCAAATGGAGAGAAGACTTTCTTGGTCTCTTTTGGTACCCTGTGAAACTGCATCCCACACCCTTGGGGGAAGGAGGAAACTCCCGTCAGGACTTTTGGTCCCAAAAGGAGATGGTGCTGAGAACCAGAGGAAGAAAGAGAAATCTCTGGCTTCCCTCTCGCCCTGCATTAACCAGCAGCGCAAAGCAGAGGGAGCTGCAACTTCCTCAAAGTGCAGAAGCTTTCTGAACTCCTCCCAGCACAACTGGACACTTCTGGGCTTTGCTTAATTACTAATTCCATCTTATTTTTTCTACTGCCTTTTGCATGAAAGAGCATATGACCTAGATTCAGTCACTAGAAAGTTCCTTCCTCTGTGTCCTTGACTAAGGAGGGGTATTCTGTTCCTCAATGTTCTTTATGCCAGAGAGTCTCATTTTTAAATGTGTATTTTCTTTAGCTTTTATTTTTGTCCCTAATGTACTTTATTAAAAAAGGCAAGTGTAACTGGCTTCTTTTACTTTAAAGGTGTCTGTTATATATATGTATATGCTTCAAATTCCTGTTTAAATACCTTCTTTTTAAGCTATGTGAACTTAGGGCCTATAAGCTCACACTTCTTAGTCCATGAAGTAGCTTCTCTGCTTTTCTTAATACCTTTTCAAGTGTTATATTAATATCATTTTATAAGGTGGTGACACAATATTCTGGCTGGGCTTTGCTAGATAATTAAATAATCCTGGTCTACCTTCACTGAACTTGCATTCCCATTCTAGGCAACTGTGGGAATAAGCAAGTAAAATAGGAGAGATGTGCTGGCTATTGCCAGTTTTCCCCGTCACTTCATCCTTTTTCTTAAACAATAAGTTTACTATTATCCCAAGGTCTTTTTTGAATTTCTTCTGCTCTAAATCAATCTGATTTATCTGTTACTCGTTTACTTTGAACCCATGTGTAGTACTTTAGATGTGTCAACATTAATTTCACGTGTGGTGTGTCAGCCAGGTTAGGGAGGAGGCCAAACCCTAACTGTTGTGGTTGGGTTTGGTTGTTGCTTTTTTATTTTCTTTTGCCTTTTTTATTATTTTTTGCCTCCTATACATTTCTCTCTCCCTGCTAGTTGTGCAGTTGTGTGCTGTCAGCAAGCACAGCTGGTTTACAGTTGCTTTATTTGACTAGGTCATTTGTCTAGATCAGATGCTCCAGAGGTCTGAAGTGCAACCTTTGGGAAACAGCACTTGCTGGGACCCCAAAAGCACTGCTTATTTTCCTGTATCTATGAATGGGTGTCTGCACCCCAAACTCTACATTCCTGCTCTGGAGCTCCCAAAAGCCTGGGTGAGCTGAATGCCAGCCCTCTGCTGAGCCTGCTGTCATCAGCCATGCAAGGAGCTTTGGGCTCAGTGCTCACGCTCTAAAAGGGTTGCTTGATGTATTTGGTCAATGCAAAAATACTTATTTTGGGGAAGAATATCAGTGCTATAGTTAAAGGCTACTCATTTGCACTGATAACCTTGAACACTGCAACAGGGTGAGCTGCCGCTGATCTGAACGAGGGGTTTGAAGGTGCAGGCTCCTTTGGGAGTGTGTCTCCAGGTGTGTGTGTGACACTGGGTGCACGTGTTTGGGTGGAAATACGTCCACACAAACCATTTCCCAGCACATTTATGGTGAGACAAAGCTCCATCGCTTGAGACTTTAGCTAAGAGTATTTGGATATTACACGAAAATGGTGTCTTCATTTGTGAAGCAGTCTTTTTTTGCAACAACCTCCCAATCCAGTTGGTCAGGCCGAGCTGGTTGGGGTCTTGTATCTCTTAAATTCTTGCCAGTTGCTGTCTCTACCAGATTACTGCTGCATTAATTCTCATGCAGGCTGGCTGTTAGGAGAATGGAGATTACTTTAGATGTTACGCATTAAGGTTTAAGTTGACAGATTTAACAGCTATTTATCTCTAGGGAAAGTGGTCTTTCTAACTTTTTGAGTTAGCAAATGCTCCCTGCTGATATCCATTGCTCTTTTACATGTGTGCCAGGCCCCCTGGAAGTAATTAACAGCAGGATAAATACCTGGAAGATTATAAGGTTTACATTTTATTAAACATTTTTGAATTTCAATACCTTCCTTGTCATGAAAGCCCTTCTGATAGTGAGCATACATCCTCTAATAATGACACAAATCATATTACTCTCAGCCATTTATCAGCATTCATACCATTTTGCCCCTGCAAAATTATTCTGTGATTTATTTTTAAAAGTAATAATCTGAAGGATGCAGCAGTACTTAACACAGCAGAGATGAGGCAAAATTAGTGAACAATTAATGTAAAAGCCTTTATTTAGTTCTTCACTTGAATTTTTATTAAAAAGTATTTATTTGTTGTAATCCACTTTGCATAAAGTGCAGTTAATTAATCTGTAACTCAGTCTTCCAAGTGACACTGCTGTTGAAGAAGCAGATGGTCTGGTTTCTTCAGGCTGAGATTTACCATGTTGGTCATCGCAAACTCTTTTAAAAAGAAATAGGCATTTATGTGAATTTACCAGGACATACCCAGATTATTCTTTCAGGTTTCTGTACGGGTCCTCTTTAGATTGTCAAATTGCCTGGCAGTTCCCATTTTCCCAGCAGGTTGTGGTGACTGTGTTAGAGCCAGCTGTGCTTTTCTGCAGGTGTTTCGTGGACAGGCACAAGTTGGGGTGACGGGCTCGGTAGTTGCAAGAAGGGAGCAGAGTTTTACTGTAGGACAGAGTCATATACGAAATTGAGCAAACTGTGAAAAATAATAATTTGTATTTACATCATAGCACATCGTGTACACAAAGCTGTGAGAATCCCAAAAGGCTGCGCCAAGAGTTTCTAAATTGTTTTGGGAAAAGAAAAGCAACCTTTACCTCTCGGGAAGATTTTCTTTCATATCCTCCTTTTCTCAATAGATAATACCAAAAGCGACACCACATACAGCCTCGTGGGATGCAAGGAAACGACCTGTATGATGTACCTCCTCTGGGAATCCCTTCGGTCTCTGTGACCTCTACATTGCTTAGTTTAAATAGTACTTCCAAGGACTGCTTTTTGGGATGGTTGGAGTTCTTCTCAGGCAATTGGCATCGATTCTGTTTAACAACTTCTTAATTGCTTTTTATTTTATATTATTTGTTTTTCTTCTTACTTAAGCATTTCTGTGAAAATGAAGCTCTACAGATTCTTCTCTTGGACATTTGTCTTCTCCTGCCTGAAATGTAGCTCAGAGTTTATTAAACAAGACAGAAAATTGCATGGTATCTCAAGAATGTGACTATTTGCTGTTCTCCCTGAGATACGCCATACCCTTAGTTATGTTGTCTCAGTAGAGGAAAGGTCTGCTGTTAATGACTGCATTAATGTTATCATATAATTTTTATTGGGTGATTCTCTTATCAGGCAGCATGAATGTATGGTTGTGTTTGGTCAGTGCATAATATTCTTGGTGGGGGGAGGAAAATTTACAGTCCTTTATGAAAATACTGTGTTATTTCTAGTTGAGAAGCCGGTGTTTTGGCATTCCTGAGGGCATCAGAAACACCAACCCCACCATCGTTTCCTAGGGTTCTGCATCTGCTTCATTTGCACAGTTGCAATGTATTAGAGCAATAGAGAAATAACGAGACAATCTGGTGAAATGCAATATCAAAATGACTGCTTCCAAAATAGTTTTGGTCATCAAATAGAGAACCACTTAAAATACATTTGCCTGTTACTAACCACAAGGAAGATGCTGAAGCACACATGTTAATAGGAGAGCTTAATATTGACATAACACTGAAATCTGGTCTTTTCTCATGCAAATCCTGGAAATATGTACATAATTATATACATATATACAATATTTTGCATAGGGAAATACATATTTAATACCAGTGTGTTTTGCCTCAGTGTATACAGAAATTCCTGTCTCTCTCTAAAGTATTTTTTCCGCTGGTTTGCTTTAACTGTGCAGCGTTTTGGTGCGTCGTGTGCTTGAGTCAGTGTTTATTTCAGACACAGAATAGGCTTTTTTTCAGCAACGTTTGGAGGCAGATCTATGGCAGGGATAAGAAAGCAGAAAATAGATCGTACAAAGAACATCATCAATGTTGCTGTTTTCAAAACAACAACAGAAACGTGGGAGCAAAACTGGGAGTTTTAGCAACATTTTTCACCTTGAAGATATTTCTGGGTTTGGTTTGTGTCTTATACGCAGCATGGAGAGGTATATGTAGTTAAAAACAGAAAAGAAGTAAAATCTATCTCTGATTAAAAACCGGTCTTTTCTCTGCTGCATGGAATGTGTTAATATTTGCAACAGATGTAAGAGTGTTTTAGTGAAACTGTTACCAAGTACTGTGTGGGATAAGGATACCCCATAATGTCACTGATAAAAGTGAAACAATTGAATATGACCCAAGGGTGGATTTTTGCCACCGAGCAATGTAACAGAATGTGCATTACAGTTAGCGTAATTGCACAGCTAACTGATTTCCTTTCCCTTAAATTAAAATTGCAGTATGAAACTACATTATCTAATTTTGCTTACCAAGACATTTAGGAGCTGTTTGCAAAGTGGAGCAGACTTGAAGTAATGTGAAGAAACGGGGGAAAAAAACCCAACTCTTCTGGCATAAATTATTTTCTACGAGCAACTAAAAGTTCTGGACTGAAGAATTTTGGCAAACTAGAACAAACTTTGCACAGAAGGCAAATAAACATTCATTGTCCCTCAATCCAAACACAATTATACGAAACTGCAGAAGTCAAATTGGTTACGATTTATTCAACGTTTAATGAAAGTAAGGAAGAAAAGAGATGTTGTTAAAATTGGTTCTTTAGATTCTTTGCTTTTGTTTGAGATAATTTCGTCTCCGTCTGGGGAGAGGAAAACTCAAGGGAGGATAGATTCAAAGCCTCGTGCTATACGCACACAGAAAGTCTGCTATTGAGATATTAACATGCCAAGATCCCTTAATTATTCTTATTCCTGTATTTTATTTTCTCGGGAGTTTATAATCTCTATCCCCTTGCAGTGTGTTACACTTCCCCCCAAACGTTTGTGTATTTTAAAAGCCAGTATCATCTTAAAATACCAACTACCACAAAACTGAAAAGCTACCAGAATATTTTGGCTCTTTTTTCCAAGTTGGGAAACGCATAAGACACAAAGCAAAATAGATACAGAACTTGGCTGAACTTTACTTGAATTTTGCCAATGAAAGCTTGCAAAATACAGCCAACTTGGCTATTAAAAGGAGCCCTTGAGCCAGCGCTAATTATGTCAACAAGTAGTTTGTGCTCAGTCCTCACCGAGTCCTGCGCTGTTATAGGATGGGAGGATGAATGTCATGTATGTAGGGAGCCGAGCAGCTGCTTCCTTTACTGTTACTCCATTTAAGGGTGTGCTAACCTTGCAACAACCTAGTGACATCATCATTTTTCACCTTATTCCTTTCTCATGGGGTATGTCTTCACAATAAGCCCGAGGTGAAAAGGTTTCCTCGGCAGGCAGACAGCCTGCATGACAAATGTGCTGAGGAGTCAAAGAAAATTTTAACCTGCCCTACCTAGCCGTAGTCACTGTTTGCACCTAGGAGCAAAGTGATAAATGTTGTTGGTTTTTTTTTTTTCCTTCCAAAGCAGGGAGGGGTGTAAGGGAGAAGGCAGGGAAAAAGAAAAAGTGGGATATGTATGATTTTGTGCTAAATGGATCTGCATACCTGGTTTTCTGTTGCCCTCAGGTAAGTGAGCGGTGTCCCTGACCCCTTACAGCTGGATTACAGTCTCCGTGGAAGGGGATGCTCTTTGTTTGAAAAATCTGGGCTGTGTTTCTGCGTTAAACAGCCCTGTCCTATACTCACCTTGGTGACACTCGGGAGCTATGCTTGAGGCTGTGTTTTTCAGGATTTCTACTCCATGTGAATTGTGTCCTAATCATTCAGAAAGCATTTTCACACAGCACTAATAAGTGATTGTAGTTTTGTGAAGATTCCCTCTCGCTCCAGCGTAATGCCTGATTTTTCCATAGGTGATCTCAGATTTCCTAATGTTTGTTGCATTCCATTCTCTCGTGTCCTAGACCGAAGTCAGGTGTCAGTAAGGCTCCCTGGGCTCTACAGCTGCTCATCCGCAAAATGCTTGGCTCAAGAACAGTGACTTTAAAGTGGGATATCAATTTAACTCTGAGAGCAGCGTAGACATAGCTATATCATTTCTATAGCTACTTTTAGTTATGAACTAAGTAAAGATGTGATCCAAGAGTTTATATAGTGTTTTTCCATAGTAAACTCGGGGATGGCACACAGGTGGCAAAGCAGTGAAGGATGAAATCTCTACCTTGCACTTGTTCTGCAGTGGCAAATTCCAGCCAGAACCCAGTTTGATGTGGAGGGTGTTTGTGTCTGTCCTATGAGTGTGGAGTGCTCCCTTTGATGGGAAGGTTGCCTTAGTGTGTGCCCACCTTGCCTTGTCACCCTAATGTCACAACTGATGAGCTCATCCTGCACCCAGCCCAGCGAAAGGATTCATGTGGAATCTCAGCACCACCATTTCCCAACACAAGAGAGAGCTGATGTAAGAAGCAGAGTAATTTAAACATGACAAAAATTAAGATTGGGATGTCAGGATGAATCTTTAGGAGATGTGGGGGGGGTCAGAGAGCAGGTGACACGAAGGGACACTGTCTGGTTGTGGCACACAGGCTCTGCACTTCAGCTGTCTCTGTGTTTCTGGTGTCTGTAAAGTTTCGTGGACGTGGTAATGTGCATATGTACCTGCATTATGTGTCTGTACAACCTGCACTGTAAAACCTACCAAAGATCCAGCTGAAAAAAGGTCTTCAACACCGTATAATGTTACGAATTTTACAATAGACTTTTCAGATATTTTAATTGTCATGTTAAGATTTTAGATGAAAAACCGCCGTGATTGAGCAAACAGGCTTTTAGCTAATTTAAGTTAGAATAAAAGTGAGCATTTCAAACTGCACGGTGCGAATAGCTCATAAATGAAGCATTTTTCCCCTTAGGGATATAATCAGAATGCAGAAAAATCCTTGTAGGAAAGACATTCATAAATTAGAAAAAAATCTTGCTAAACAGAGGCATCATATTGCCAGATATTAAAGTGGAGGTATGCTAAAAGAACCCTGGCCTTGTTTGTAAAGTTGTGAATAAATCTGTTAAAAATAATTGAATTTATATTTAACTTGAAAAACAGGGTAAGATCTTTTATTCCACACTTATAAGTTTGAATACACTTTCAGTTGCTCTTAGTTATCTCAAATTAAATCTTAAATTGAGCTTGTGGTTCTGTGAATTAATACTCTGGCCTTTCAGCTCTTTTGCTGAGGTCATTCAAATCTAATGGTAGAAATGGTCACAGGGTCAAGTCTTGGTATGTAGAGTATAGAAATGGTTTAATGATGCCAGCAGATGTTTGCATTCTGCGTGTTGGGCTTGTAATGCACTGGTGGGCTCTGTGAAGGCACTCGATTATCACATTATTATATCTTCATTCTATCTGAATTGTGAGGTGAGGAAGAAGAAAGCATTAAAATAAGGTGAGGGTTCTGCCTTAAACCAACAAAAATAAGCAAAATCAGAGTTAATTTTCTACCTACGTCCTTCTTAACTGTCCCTATTGTGCTTAGTCATTGTCAGGGTCCTGGGAGGTTGCATAAACTTAAATAAATGAGCTGCAGTTGGCTAGAAAAATTGAGACCCATAAAAATGACTTTGAAATATTTTGGGTTTACCTATTATAAGTCAGAACTTAATACATTTACAGACTTTATATTTAGTTCTCTCTTAATGTTGTGATTCTATATAAGGCTGAAAATCTCCATGAATATGAAAATATTAATAACCAAGGAGCCAATAAAGGATTGTAAAGTGACAGGCAGGTTCTGTCACGTGGACTCAACACTGTTAATATAAATAAGCACAGATTTTTGTATAAAACTGTTATGAGAACAGGACATGTATTACACGGTAGCCATTTTTAATCATTTGTTGATTAGAAAGATATTAAAAATCAAGTATACATACAGAATTACAAGCTGCACTGGAAAGCAAAAGCTTTTAAATACAGAATTGCATTTTTAATGCATTTTTATTTGTTTGTTTAAATTTGACCTCTATTCCACCTCCTTCTAAAACAAATTGTTCCAAAAGGGCTTGTGTTTTCCCACTCAGAATCACAACACAGCATCACCGAAGAGAAGGGATCCCGGGACGGCTCCATTCCCGTCGTTTATTTTTTCATTACATTTTGCAAAATCATATTCTTAGGCTAAAAATCATACATGAAGTTTCATCCTTTCGTTCGTAGCGACTTTAATTTTATGGTACTTCTACAAGCAAATAAGTTACACGTCACTAAATGCTGACAAGCCTTTTGTTTAGCCCAACACCAGAATGGGATATTTACTGCTGCCCCGAGTTTTGTCGTCTCTCCTAGTTCATCACTGCCACCTTTCTCCTTGGTCCATACAGGTAATTACAGCCAGCCCTGGTGGTTGTTATTAAGGATACAGCAGTAACAGCTCTTCACAAATGTGCTGTGGTTTGAATCGTGAGTTTATCCTGCAATAATGTGTTTAGAGGACTTAAAGGGGACGAGTATGTGACACTGCAGGGCTGTAAATTGCAATAACGTCTGAAGCCAACGTGTCATATGGGACACACAGCCTGTTTGACATGGTTTTCAAAGGCAACTTCCAAAGTGTACTTTCTTTCTCAGAAGGTCTGTGTGCATCCATGCTACCCGGGCTCTCTGTAGAGGGCAGAGCGTGTGTGCTGGCTGTTGGCTGTGTTGGGAGCTAACAGAGCGTGGCAAAGGGGAATGAGCAGCCGTCCTCTGGGTCTTCCATCACTATCATTGCAGATAAATAAATAACCTAAATTCTGATTCCAAAGCCAAAAGCTACCTTCAGGTTCACCTCTGCAGTCTTGTTGAAAACAATGTATGAACTAGCGGAGAGCCCTGTGTTGACTTTTAATTCCCTGGTGCATTTGCTGTGCTGCCGGTTGTGCTTGTGCAAGCGTCCGTGGAACGGGAGGGGAAGAGGGAGCATCTCTCTGAAAGTCACTGACAAAACCTGCAGGAGAAGAGGTACGGGGAAAGTAGTGAGAGATCTCTTAGAAGGAAGCTGCACTTGAGCCTGGCATTGTTATGCCACACGTTATTGTAGAAGGCTGTGGTGAAGTGTGATAGGTTTGGTTCTTCCCCACTGTGGTGTCCCTCTGATGGTGAAGTGCTCTTGTGAAAAAAGGCGACAGCCGCACGCAACGGACAGTACGATTTAAGTCCATCAACAGTCTGTTTTTTCTAATGTGAAATCTCATTGCCTTTTGTCAGCCACGAGATGCATTTTGACAATCAAGAGATATTGTGCAGGTGGTTGAAATAATTTTGATGTGTTTGATTTTATTTATATTTTTTTTTCCCCAATGTAAGCTGAATAATCCTGGGTTCATACATCACACCAAATTGGAAAATGCAGCCTACGTGTATGATGAACGTGTTTAGGAAGGTTTAAAGTTTCTGTTCGCTGTAACATCAGTGCCCTTGAAGGCTGTGGACAGACTAGACCCAAGGTTGGGAATGCAATCCTCTCTCCCACTCAAATGCTCCCTCCTGGGGGGCTGAACCCCATCCTGCACTGCAGGCAGAGGTGGGAGCACAATCTCAGGCTGAGTTTATACCAATGCACAAGAGCAAAAGGAATTAGAGAATTTTCTGTTGCAAACACTTCTGTTGGTAGAGTGGGGGATGGCCCCCTGTGATGAAGGGAAAAGGCAGGAAGGGAGTGATGAACAACTGGAGGATGTTACCCATGAGAAGCAGTGGGTGGTAACCTTAGTCGTCATGCAGATAAAACCTATAGCCTCAGTAGAAAGATCTTTAGCCCCTATAGGTATGATTCAAGTGAAGCACAAGTATGCCTAAAGGTCCAAAGTAATAAAAAGTAGCAATTAAATTTGCACCCATTTCACCTGCGAACTTATTTGTTAAATTTTTTTGATGTCTTTGTGCAGGGGAATGTATTGGTGCCCATAGATTTATTGGCATTATATCATTATCATAAAATTGTTTCCCGTTCCATTTCATTCCCCCACACGAGCAAAGAGGAATCACAAACGTGTTCTGGTGGTTATGTGCAAGAAGAAGGGATAATTGAAACAAAGAGGCCTCGTGTTGTACAGGCAAGATTTTATCTTCAGTCAGCTGGATTGCAAATAGAGGGATAAATATGCGGTGCCAGAAAATGGATTATTCTCTTCTTTTTCTTTAAATACTGTGGGATTCTCTCTTTTCTTCCACCTGGAGACCTGCAAGGTCGCCAAATGAAACCTTTATACAATCCAAAAATTGAATCTTAGTACATCCATTTTCCTAATACAATTTCTGGAATACCTATAGGTGCTGACAGTTTTGGTCACATATCTCTATTGTGCTGTTCAGTTTTATTTGACAGTGCAGGATGGCATCAGCATGTATTGGAGGTAACATCTGAGCTGTGGCTGATCTCTTGGGACTGCCGTACTACTTTACCTCCTTGCCATCATAAATGGATGTTTCTGTCATTCCCTAAGATTTCCTCCTGGGTTAGGCATCTTTCTTTAATTATTAATCAAAAGCAATGTAACAATCATTGCAAACAAATGTATCGCTGTAGTGAAGCAAGTATGTTAGATGGGATGTTAGGAGTATTAGTGGAACAGGATTTGGATGTAAAGGTTGTGATCTTGTCTTTTTCACATCTGTTTGATACATAAATTATTATGCTTGTCTGAGTATTGTATTTCCCTGCTGCAAAAAAGAGAAAAATAAATGCAGTAGGCTGGCTTTTTCTGCAGCATTGGAGCTGAACAAAGGCCAAGTGACTTATGCAAAGCCGTTCCTGAAACCTGTGACATAGGTAGGACAAAAACGTCCCGGGTTTGAATATGCTTACCATTGGGGAAAAAAGGGTGCACAGTTATCCCATTGCTTTTTGTTTGAGTTGAGATGAGTTTGTGAACTTCCATTGTCCTTAGTTTTCATGTATGTTTCACTTGCAAGAGTCACGCTTTCAGAAGGAAATCTACATTCGATACTCCTTTTTTGCTAGGCACAAGTGTGTGCATCACTGTTCAGTTCCCAGGTCCCACACCCTCACACAGGTCTTGCTTCAGATGCAGGATCCTGGACCATAGGACATACCTTGGAAATGCCTGCTTTACATGAAGTACCTCTTGCTAGAGCTCAGGCTAAAGAAAAATCTCAACCCGTTGTAGTTGGCTTGAAGCCACTTTGTAAAGGTAAAGGTGTGTGCAGAGCTTGTGAGAGGGAGTACCATGCCAGCCCTGGGTACACACACCACTCTGGAAGAACTCTCCACCCATGTCTCCATGTTGCATTTCCCCCTGAGACACCACGGAGAGCTTGGGCTCTGTAAGGAGCTGCAGGGTCTGGTGGTTGCACATCTTCCCCATCACTCGCCTCCACCTCCCATCATGGACCAATTTACCAATTCAGCCCTCTCTGGAGGGGGAGATGGGCTTTCATCACTAAAACCTGATACTTACTGTCTTCAGGATAGAATATCAATATAGAAGACATACATTTTCACAGAAACAAAGCCACGGGTTCTCTCTGTTTCCATTCACAGCATTAGCTTAATCCTGCTGTTGAATACGCAGATGTACAAAGCTGTGGCTCTCTCTAATAAAATACATGTGATCAAATCTGAACTGCTTGTCTCTTTGAGACATTCATTTAATACCTAAATTTAATATACTTTTCTTTGATAAAACTCTTATTAGGTCTTGAAGACGTTGCCATCTTAAATATCAGACTAAGGATAGTTACTGACTCCTGCAAATCAGCCGTTCTATTGAAGATATTTATTAAGCTCTGAAATAAATTATTCCTGTTTCATTTTGTGCCATGTATCTGGGTACAGTACATTGCGTCGCAGTGTTTCATTTTTTTCTTCTTGAGTTTCTTACAGGGATCAGTCTTGACTGAAGTAAAATACAGGCAGTCTGTTTTAATATTAGCATAATGGTATGAAAAGTGCCAAAAAGAAACTGCTGGCATATAAATATTAGTTTTCATTTGTGTTCACTCAAATTGTCACAAATGTTCGATCTCCTTCAACAAGCCTCCTGCTATTATAGCAGTATAAATGTCTGCGTTTATTAAAAAAACATTTGTGCAACTCATAGTCCTTCATTTAGAGGCACTGAATGTTGGTCCTTATGCTGGGAATTATCAATGTCCTCATTCCCCTGTTAACTTCATGTCAGTCTTTGTAGAAAGCAAAGAACAAACCTTCCAGAGCAACTAAAAACTGGTAGATATGCTGCTCGTAATGAAACTTGTATGAATTCTTACTTTGGCTGATTTGAAAAAGGCAAACTGATATACTAGATTTTAATGACATTTTTTTTAATCTGGCTGTTTTGAAGATGTTTTCTTCCTTAAATACTACTGCACTTTGAATCTAATCACTACACAGTAGTGAGGAAGAGGTCAAGGGTCTAGTTTTGCATCTCTTTCTCAGTGTCATCTACAGGATTCAGCCTCTGTACTTTTAAAAATAGGTGACCCCAAGCTGTGTCCCTCTCTTTTTATAGGGCTTAATCTCACCCACCTGTCCCAGGCTTGAGAACAGAGAAATGGGAATCAGGTGATATTTGTACAGGTTTAGGAAGCCATGGATTATTAAAAAGATATTTAAACAAATTAAGGAATTATGTTAGCTTGTAACCTTATCCTAACTGAATTTTCTTGATTTTTATCTTAATATAAATAAAAAATAAGTATGGTCATAGTCATGTGGGATTTACAACAATATCTAGATAATTTGAGGTTATCTCTACAAGAATTCATGTAATAAACATCTTTTAAATTATTAGCTAGATCTGTCTTCAATATGCATTCTATATAATGTACTTTAAATGTTATTCCGAAAGGATTTTTAAACAGCACAATTAATTACAAATTGAATATTTGAATATTTTATCGATGATTAAAAAACATGAAACCTTCCAGGAGTTTGTGGGAATAGATGCTTCTGTGTATAATAAGACATTGATGCTTATAAAAAAAAAAGCCTGGATTGTGGGTGCTACTTCTATTTCAATGAATAAACCCTTGACTTATTTTTATTTGCATAAAACATGAAAGACATGAACTATTACAACTAGATCCATGCAAACAGTCAGCATCCAAATTACAAGTGCTCTTAATAGGTCCCTCGGTCTCAGATTCACATCTGATGTCATCAAAATATATGCAGAAAACTATGCTACATTTTCAGCTATATTGTGGGATTGTTGAACAACAAGATTTTTTTAATGGGAAACACATGGAAAGATGGATGTCATTTAAATTAGCAATTGCACTTGCAAATGTTATGCATCTCAGAATAATTTGTCTGCAACATTTAAATGCACTGTGATACAGTGGGAGAGGTGGTTTAGGGGTGAAGGGAGGGTAATTCAGGAAGGCTTTCCTGGTGACAACTGGAACGAGGTTGCCTTTGGGTGCCACAGTGGGACTGACACAAGTGGAATAACCCCCTGAAAGGGCAATTCCTGCGGGTGCTTCTGCCCCGTGGTGTCCAAGGGACAGCCCTTTGGGATGCTCAAAATGTTGTTAGAGGTTTGGCTCCACAAATGCTGGTTTTCCTGTGCTGGTGGCGTGTGAGAGCCCAGGGGCTGAGGGGCTGAAACAGGGGCTGTAAAGAGGGTGGAGGAGGCCAGGATCTAGAGGATGAGAAAAATCATGGGTGACTACAAATGCCACTGAAGTTATATGAGGGTGACTGTCAAAATTGAGGATAAAAGGTGAAGAAATCTAATAAAAAGCTCAGTTTCAAAGCTGGGACCGTATAACCGGATGTCTAGTTCTGCATTTAATTAACTAGCATGGCATTTAAATGTCTAAAATGCTTATTTACAACCTTAAATAAATGCTTAATCTCACTGAATGGAAGAAGATTGGGGCAGATGAAAACCATTCCTCCCAGACGCTGGGATTCACCTTTGCCTTTGCTGCATGGAAGAGATTGGGAGGGAGATTCCTTGCTCAGGGCTAAAACTGAATTTAAACCTCAGGTTGTACAGTAAAAACCTAATGAATTGCAGAATGTGTCTCTTTACTCTGAAAAAAGAGTAAAGGAACACGAGCAATCTGGGGCTGTATGTAAATTGTTTCATTGTACCTGCTAAATATAACATGAAAAACTTGAGACTTATAAAATGTCACCTGCTCTTATCGAGCTTCGAAGAGATTACCTCTTAACAGAAGTTTCATTTTCATTTCCTCCAACATTTACTGAAGTGAACGAGGGCCGTGACTCCTTTATTTCCTAATCCTAGCCAGCAACTTGCTTTTTTCTGTGTTTTATGTCATTCCATATGACATTGCATCAAGGCAATTCAGTGCTGCATGCAGTTGAACCAAAAGCAATTTAAGTCAAAAATGGACAAATGCGGATGTCATTTATAAAGCTTGTTCAAAGGTCTTTGACACAGCTCAAAGCTGGCACACTTTTGAGGTGTTGGGAAGGCTTTTCTCCTCCTATTTCTGAAGCCAAATTGTGGGGTTTTAATAGAGCTCTGCTGAGCGAGAAGCAGACAACACTCTGTGCTTAGAACAGTCCTTCCGTAAACTAAAAGTGTTTTCACTTTTATTATTTATAGGAACTTTTAAGAAGAAAAACACAGGGCCTGCTATAAAAACAAGTGTAGCAAGATCAGTGGAACGGCCTTGCAGACTAAAACCCAAATATCTTGTTGTGAAAAGCTTCATCCAGTGCACAGAGTTGGAGTGTGATGAGGAAATTAATTATGTGCTTTCTTTGTTTTCACACCTTTCTTGATCAGGTCCTAAATGCTGTCACATCTAAGGCTTCGCTTTTGGAGTATTATTTTAGGAGAGAGAGATATATGAAAAATATAATATATAAAAATATTTGTTTGCATAAAAGAGACTATATGAAAGACACTCCCCTCCCCAATTAAGACACTGTGTCTTGCTCTTTCTTTTGCTTAGTCATTGTCACCAGAAGCCCAGATGTTGAATCCAGGCAGTCCAGCTGTTAGAGAAAGCCTGGATGTAGGACTTAAAACCTCTGTGTAAATTCCCATACAATACTGAAATCACTGAAAATGGTTTGAGAAAGTGCTCCTCCTTCAACAGAGAACACTCTGAGATTCTTAGAAACATTTCTTTTACCAAAGTGCTGAAGAGTTTCTCTGAGTAATTAGTTCACTAGAGATCCTCAGATAAAATCATAGTGTCAAATAAAAAATATCCAATTCACCAATATTTCTTCATATAATTATTTTTTTTTCCTCTTCTTGTCTTAAGTGTTCAGTTAATATGATTCATGTGCTCTTTGCTTGGGATCTCAAAAAAAAATGCAGAGTTGCTTATAAATATATTTCTTTAATCTTGTTTTTGATTAGGACATGTTTCAAAGCACTCTGATGTCCTGCTATGAAAATTCACGAAATAGATCACCGATAAGTGCCTCTCTGCAGTTGTAAATATTTCCCTCCCTCCTTGCCCTCATGACTTGTCCCTTTCCCTGAGCCGGGGGGGGCTATTCATGCTTTTGCCATCAATGGTGTTCTGTCAACTGAAGTGTGTTCAGAATTGCCAGCACAGATTTATTTTGTTATTTAAAATTCGGCTGCTGTCTGTTGCCTTTGGAATAAGGGGTCACGGTAAAATAGCGTCACGAGAACTGTTTTCATTAAGAAGGTATAATAGCAAATAAAAGTGCAATTTGTAAATAAATTTATTACAATTAATTATAATATGTATACTGTGTTTTCAAAACATACATTTGTCAAAATATTGCTGTTGGTGAAAATGGGTTTAAGGATCCTTGTCAGTATGTTTGGCTGATTAATTAAGGAACTTATTTTAATATCAGAATAACATCATCATAGCTTCTTGAAGTAATTAAAGTAATGAATTACTTGCATTCCCTTACATTTTATCTTAATTCCATATCTTTTGCTACACTCTTTTCCATATGGGAAATATATTCAGTAATTATATCTGATAACATGTAAGTAGTTTATATTAGATAGCGAGATATATAAAGCAGATAAAAATAGGGTGTGTAGAGGGGTGGGACAGGGAGTCTGAGCTCTCACCTCCTGCTGCTACTTAAGGGGTGACCCAGAGTATCCCCCAGTGGCCACAGGTTTCTGTCCCCTCCTCACGGCTGGAGGCTGCATTTGTCATTTTTGCCTTTGTTTGACCTCCAAGATGGAGCTCGGTTTGGAAAGCTCTTGTCCCGTGGCAGGGAGCGATTCCCCGGCAGAGCGAGGGGCAACAGCATCCCTGTCAGTGTAAAAGGATCTCAGCCTGACCCCCCCAAGTGGGGATGAGGAGCAGGGGCACCCACAGCAAGCAGGAAGCACGCAGAGGGTATGCATCAAACCTAAAATTCTGCCAAGGCCTGAACAAAAAGCAGTGTCTATACATTGTGCCTGGGACACGAAAAGCAGCGTATATATTCTGCCTCGGGACCCAATACAGCTGACCTCGCAGTTGTCTTTACCATGAAGTTTTGGAGGGCAAAGCCCAGGGAAAGACTAAATGCTGTGTTACTAAATATACTTTGGTGAAATATTTCTCAGCCCTGAGCAAACATTACAAGTAACGAATCTATTTAATGGAGTGTATTATTTTATTATAGCTAGTTGCTATAATTGGCAGTTAAAGCATGATAAACAAAAGAAGCAGAAATGTGATGTACTAGAAGATCAGATCTCTTTCCCTTATATCTGTTTTGTCAACTTGCATTCATCTACTTTCTGTTTTCTTTGGTGGGCAGTCATCAAGGCGTGAAATAGCTGCCTTCCCACGTTACCAAGCCATGTAAATTTTGCTTTGGGAATGAGCTTATTTCAGACAGCCTTCCTAATCATGGAACGTTAACACCACTTGCGTAGGGAAGAACACATGAATGGAATGTTTTAATTCTTAGAGATGACATAATTAAAGTAATTTACCAATCTGTGACCCGGATGAAGTTAAGCATATGAAATAATGATTAAAAGTCATAAATATGTTAGAAAGTTAGCATATCAAAGTAATTGAGAACAAAAATAATTTGGTGACATTCAGATTGATGATGCAAAGGAGCGTATCATTAAATGATGCTCTGAACAAAAAGTCTGGCAAAATGCCTTTAAAGCAAGTATTCTTCTATTGCCAAGAGCAAAACGTTTATTTTTTTTATGTTAGAGTTTACTAGTCTTTCTATATTTTGTCTGTTTATATAGGCTGACTGTATTTCTTTTTGCTTTCAAGAGCTGTATCCTACTAACGTGATTGCTGTCCACTACACTCCTGATGGCAGAGTAACACTGAAAGCATAATTACATTTCCTAATTATGTGTAATTAAGCAAAACCCAGATGATGTATTCAGTGAGCTCTTGGAATAGGCAAGGGTCAAGGACTTTTGGAATTTTGTAGCATTTCTCTAAATAAGCACGTTATACTGTTAAAGCCAAGATACAGTTTTGTGCAGTCTGTTCTGTAAACCTGCTTAACAGCTAAAATATATAGTATTCATTTATTTAGCTGAGTAAGGATATAGTTGAGATTTCCTCCCTCCCGTTTTTAGATTTGTCGTACTTAACCCAGGAAAAGGGACTTTAAACTCAGCACCATAATGTTCTGCATGCTGACAAGCTAAGTGATATTTATTTTTTCAAACCTTAATCCTTTTGAAACATGGAGAAATAAATACATCCTCTTATCTAGCATATGCCTGAGACTGGAAATAAATTCTTATTTTCTTGTAGTCCCGTACCAATGGCCTACAATGAATAATTTGGGCAGTCTCACTGAATATAATAGGAAGAGCTTCTCTATTACTAGTGATAATTATAAAGCTCATAATGGGAAACCTCCGAAGCCCTACCATCAATCAAGGAAAATAAACAATGGAAAATGATAGGTATGTAGAAGCGAAAATGGCAAAACCACATATGGAAATGCAAGAGTTTCTGCGAGGTTATAAATCATGGGGGAGTCATAATTTTAAATGTAATTAATATTCTCAGATTAAAACATAACTTTCTACGGAATTCAGCAGACATTTTTACAGTCAGGAACTGGATGAGTCAGAGCGTTAGTAATGGGATTAAGGAGACTTTCACTTCTAGATCATTAGGTCAAATATGACCCAAATCTGCAGTGCCTGAAAGTTATCATTTCACAGCCGTGCGGCGGCTTTTGTAAAAGGATTTGTTGATTTTGGTCTAGACCCCAGCAGGCAAGGGTCTGTGGACCAAAATCAGCCGTGCTGTAAGCAGTTTTGTTCTCAGTGAAAACAAAAGAAATTGGCCTCCATCATCTCAAAGCTTGGCTTTTTGGAGTATTAGAGCGTCGTTAGAAAACCTATGATGTGAATCCTTCCAGTAGCAGAAGCCAAGAACAAAATGGCCTCTGAGAGGGAGCTGCCTGCTCGCTCTCTGGAAGTTGTCTTTCCAGATGAGGATGCAGATGAGCATCGTTTAGTGGAAGTTTTTCTCTCCTTCTCTCATGAATGCTTATCCTGGAAACCTAAAGCAAAGATGAAGCAAAGACCCTCAGAGCATTCCTTAGCGTGTAAATTCCCAGATCTGCTTCTTAAAATAGAGGCTGATCTGAATGATAACTCCAAAGTCCCTTGCCATCAGTTTAGCCATCCCCACCAATTCAATGGTAAAAAGCTTAAAATAGATTTGTAAGAGAATGATGTATTAGTTTTGCTGGTAGTTGTGATAGCAAATGTAGAAAGGGGGGAACCCACCTACTGCAAAGTATTAGTATACAAATTAAGAAAACCCTGAATTTTTTGTGAATTTTAGTCTGTGAACTTGTTGTGAAATTTTAGTCTGCTGTGTCTTATGTGGATGAATATGTCTGGTGTATTTTCCCATCTCACACTGTGGCCCAGAGGACTCCAACCAATGGACTTTTCTTTCTTAGGCATCAGTGTTGCGGGTTAGAGGCCATAGTGCCATTCTCCTTCAAAACTTGGTACTGTTCAAAATGTGTCTGGTCATGCTGGTTGACTTCTTTGTCATTTGGTTTCCCTTCAGTGAGATCTGAAGACATCCAGGGCATCTTTGGAGTTTTCTGAAGTTTGTATGTCTTGGGGAGTCCTGAATTGGCTCTTTGGGCAGGCAGTGAGTTAACTAAGGTTTCCTCCAGGCTCTGTGGATGAGTGTCCCTGGTGCATGTTCACACTGAGATGGGTGGTGGACCTGGTCTGGTTTGGAAACCTCCAGTCTTGCTGCAGTGCATTGTACGTACACTTACAAACCCAGCAGAGAAGGAGGGTGCACCCATTCAAGGACAGCACTACACTAACATGTGCTTTCTTTCTGTTTTCCTGATGCTTTCTTGAGCATGAAATTGTTAACAACTTAAAAATGCAGTCCTTGAACTAATGCTGTTTCTCCTAGTTCTCGTTTCCATCCTCTGGAGGTGGGCAGTGCCACCTCCACTTGGACTGTGGCTTATTTACACCTCTTGGCCCTGGGGCACCTACAGAGATGCTGACTTGCAGGTTTCCATTTGTTTCATTTCTTTTCCTGGCCACAAGTAAGACCAGTTCCTTTTGTGTTTTCCACCCTTCGTTCCTGTCCCCTGAGAGCCCCCCAAACCCTTTTGAGACACTATCCTTTTGGCAGAGCTTATATTAGTGGAAATAATGGAGGACCAAGGAAATGCCTATTTCTTTAGTCGTAGGTACAATGTGATGATTGCCAGTGGTTTGCTCTATGGCTAAATCAGTCTGTGCTGAAAGGATTACAGTTTTTAAATCTCTTATTCCTGCTTTGATATTCTTCCATGTTCTTTTCCATACATCTGAGTGAAGGTGACACTCTCTTTCACATGCTTTCCACCAAACCAAATACGTTTTTGACAATTGAGTGGTTCGTCTACAGGCTGAATAAAAATTCTGCAATGTTGCAT
>BJBW01016078.1:0-21832 GCA_004320125.1 Scolopax mira
GACTGCCATGACTTTTCAAATATCATGGAAAGTGGCTTTGCAACTTCATCAGCTCTGTCAGGGCAGCCTTTCTCACATACATCAGTCAGTTTTGTGAGGAAAACAGACCTCTGAGTAAAATTGCACCACTCCTTGTAGTGATGCAATGTACCTGTCAGCATGTGTGTGCCCACACACATGCTGTAGAAATTCCTCATGCAAGAAAACTGAAGGGATAAGACTAAAACAAGGTTTGCATCTGAGAATTGCAACACTGTTTAGCTTTTTTTTTTTTTTTTAAAAAAAAAGTCTTGTAGATCCATTGCCTGATTTACCATAGAATCACAGACTATGAGGTTGAGAGACTTCAAGGGTCATCTGGTCCAAACTTTCTTAGCAGAAACATGGTCTAGACAAGATGGCCCAGCCCCCTGTCCAGCTGAATCTTAAAAAGTGTCCAATGCTGGGGAACCCACCACTGCCCTTGGGAGATTATTGGAATAGCTGACTGTTCTCGATACGACTCTCCCCAAGAGGAACCCGTACTCCTTATCCCTCATCTTTTCCATGTGACACCTTGTAAAAAGGGAGTCTCCATCTTCTTTGTAGCCACCCTTTAAATACTGGAAGATGGGAATAAGGCTTCCCCTAAGCCTTCTTGCTTTCTTGATTTGCTGTCCTTTAAACTCTTGGTTAAAAGTATATATTTTTTCTCTTACCCTGTTCAGTCTCTTTACTATTATGCTGTAATGTATTATTCCTCTAATACATAAGCTTTTTATAAAACACACAATTCCTGTTGCTATCATTTTTTGTTTTTGTTATTTGCTCCTGATTAGGAAAATGTTTATGCAAGTTTGTTGTGGGTTGACCTTCGCTGGATGCCAAGTGCCCACCATTCCATCACTCCCCCTCTTCAGCTGGACATGGCAAGGAAAAATATGATGAAGGGCTCATGGGTCAAGATAAGGACAGGGAGATCACTCACCAATTACTGCCATGGGCAAACCAGACTTGACTCGGGGATATTATATTTATTGCTAATCAAAAGTCAGAGTAGGGTAATGAGAAATAAGAACAAATATTAGAACACCTTTCCCCCAATCTTCCCTTCTTCCCGGGCTCAACTTCACTTCTGAATTCTCTACCTCCTCCTCAGAAGTGGCACAGGGGGATGGTGAATAGGGGTTGTGGTCAGTTCATCACACATTATGTCTGCTACTTCTTCCTCCTCAGAGGAAGGACTCCTCACATTCTTTCCCCGTCCCAGCCTAAGGTTCCTCCCACAGGAAACAGTCCTCCGTGAACTTCTACAATGGGAGTCCTTCCCACGGGTTGCAGTTCTTCATGAACTGCTCCAGAGTGGATCCTTCCAACAGGGTGCAGTCCTTCAGGAACAGACTGCTCCAGTGTGGGTCTCCCAAAGAGTCACAAGTCCTGCCTGCAAACCTGCAGTGTGGGCTCCTCTCTCCACGGGGCTTCAGGTCCTGCCAGGAGCCTTCTCCAGTGTGAGCTTTCCACAGGGTCACAGCCTCCTTCAGGCATCCACGTGCTCCAGCATGGAGTCCTCCACAGGCTGCAGTGGATATCTGCTCCATTGTGGACCTCCACGGTCTGTGCGGGGACAGTCTGTTTCACCATGATCTTCACTACAAGCTGCAGAGGAATGCAGCTTCCTGTGCATTATCACTATGTGACTAGATAAGAGACGACTTATGGATGTGATCTATCTGTACTTCTGTAAGGCCTTTGACATTTGCAAATGTGACCCCATCTCCTACTGTGGCTAAATCTCAGAGATTGTCTTGAATATTTCTATTTCTGATACAGATCCATAAAGGTAAATTACAAGTAATGCTGCAGGTAACAAACCATGTTTTATTTTTCATCAAGTAATAATGTCATCTTCTAGCACTTGTTGTCTACATTTAAAGGGCTCCTGCCCTTTTTTCCTTCACTGACCTTGGTGTCTGCAGAGTTGTTTCTTTCACATATTCTCACTCCTCTCCCTGGCTGACATAGTGCAGCAAGTTTTTTTTTTTTCCACTTCTTAAATATATTTTCACTGAGGTGCTACCACCATCACTGATGGACTCAGCCTTGGCCGGTGGCAGGTCTGTTTTGGAGCTGTCTGGTATTGGTTCTATCATATGTCAGTGAAGTTTCTGCCGTCTCTTCACAGAAGCCACCCCTCTAGCCCCCCTGCTACTGAAACCTTGCCATGCAAACCTGATACAAAGTTTTATTTTATGAAATTGTGAAATAAAAAAATTACACTTGACTTGTAGACAAAGTCATTTGTCTATTGCTTTAAGCTGTTTTCTTAAACTGAAACTGTCATGCAATGTTTTGTAAGGTAGACATTTCAAGCCTCAGTGGATAATATGCTATAATTGCTACTTTTTAAAGGGTGGCTAACAGAAGTCCATAAAAGTGAAATAATCGCACTTTGTTTCCTAATCCTTCATAGTAGATTAATTGCCACAGAAACACTTATTAATTTAAATTCAAAGTAGACAGAACAGGCACCTCCTTTGCAAATGTGACCCCATCTCCTACTGTGGCTAAATCTCAGAGATTGTCTTGAATATTTCTATTTCTGATTACAAATTAAATTACAAGTAACACTGCAGGTAACAAACCATGCTTTATTTTTCATCAAGTAATAATGTCATCTTCTAGCACTTGTTGTCTGCATTAACACTAGGCTAACTAGAAACATGAACTGATTATCTAGCTTTGTTACATGTAAAATCCAGACAAATGCTGCTGTCAGTTGCCTTATTGTGGCACTGCACAGATGTGGGCTTACTGGGTACCTGTTGCATCATAGCTCCAGTCCCCAGGAAGCACTGCCTAGAGCAGAAATCACTAGTCACAATAGCAATTTCAGGGACAGTCCCCTCCTCTAGTTCACGGTATGCTTCTCCCAGAGGTGGACCACAAAAGCAGGTAAGAATACACCCCCAAAAAAGCACCCAAATGTCATCAGCAGAGGTTTTCACTAGTCATCTGTGTCTATGTTGCATGTGTAAAACAACAAGGGATGCTAACCTTCCTGCTCATGATCCTGTTCCCTCCAGTGCCCAGTATGGTAGCCCTCAGTAAGGTGCACCAGACCGGTTCCTTGCCAGCACCTGAGGCATAAACCCTGACCTGCTATCGTGGTGCTCAGTCAGGCAGGCCAGGAGAGATGGAAACTCACACAGAGAATTTTTAAATTCAGCCTTTCAGAAGCTTACAATTTTTGTTTGGGTTTGGAAGTTTTTTGGTGGTTATTTTGGGGTTTTGATTTAGGCTTTTTTTTTTTTTTTTTTTTTTTTTTTTTTTTTTACCCTGGGGAGAGAGATGACAGGGAGACAGGGGGAAATGAGCTGTCCTACGCAGAGGGGATTTCATTTTTTGCCATACTGTGCATGGGATGGGACAGAAGTGCTGGGAGCAGAACATGTGTCTGGTGTTAGAGAGACATGGAGGTGAACAGGCATAAAGGCCCACGAGATAGGTAGGAAATGGGGGTTCTCTCCAGATGTTGTGTGATGTACACACAGTTGGAGCTCTCCAAAAGCTCTTAGCTTTGAGGCAATGAGGTTTGGTGCAACTTGCTGATCAGGGATTGCTTTTTAGTGTTGAAGACTTGGCATAGCAGAGGAAGGCTGAGTATCCCTGGTCAGGATTTGGAGGGAGAGAGAATTCTGTCTGCTACAGTAGGTGAAAACTAACAACAGCGTATCAGATGGAGCAAACAAGAAACTAACAAGAATACAGCATGTGCAACTTTATTTCACCCAGTAGATGGTAACTCTAGCAACTACCCGGAGGGTCAAGGTTTAGACACTCTGCTGTAGCTGTTGCAACAGAAATGTTACAAATATGAGGGACTCAGTTTCTTCCTAAATGTCCACAGGTGTATGGTAAAGTATAACCATAACAGACTTGTAATTTTTAGGTATTGGGCATTGCCAAATCCATCAGCCTGAGAGAAGCGAAGCTGCCATGGCTCCATGACCCCAGGTCCAACCAGCAGTGAGGCTGAGCGTGCGTTCCCCCCGGGCACACATACAGTCACCCACCTACAACATATACATACAAGCATGCATACATACATACGTGTCTGCCCACACAGATCAGCACAGGCAGGCACACTCAGCACACACACACACAAACGCCACCAACAGCCTCTCTGGCTGAGCAGGATGAAGGTCTGTTGGTGGGAAATAGGTTGATGAAGATCTAAGAGGTGGATCCTTCCAGGCTCAGGCATCCAGTCTGCCCAGTAGCTGTCCCTGGAGCCCAGTTTGCCCGGTCACTGACAGATAGATGTACCAGACCCTGAGGCTGCAGTGCTACTGCGGTTCCTGTGGGAACCCCCACATGCTCACAGCCATGTACACACACCCCCCCCCACACACACACCCCTGCACGCATGGAGGAGTATGGATCCACCATTAACTGTGTCTAGACATAGAGGGCATCCACCAAGTAGCCCTGGATCCTCACTCTCCACAGCTGACAGCACCTGGGCACGCACAGCTCTGAGGCCTGCAGCTCCACCCCAGCTGCTGGTAGGATACATTTAGTCTATTCTCTGCTCAGATTTTCTCTGAACACCTTCAATTAAAAAAACAAACTGAAACAAAACAGAAAACTATTCAATGATTTATTTCTGTAACATTGTTTTGCACATAGTGAATTTATGGACTATCACATGAACTGATCACAAGAGGGGTTACTGGATACCAGATACTTGAAAATAATTTGTTGTGTTTGGTTATCTCTAATGCTCCTTCTGTTTCACGAATAATCAGATCTAACTTTTATAACACATTTTTTGCCCAAAATTAATTTCCTTTCAGCAAAATATTTTTCCCTTAGAGATTTGAATCGGTGATATAAACACAAAATCTACTCTACAACCATTTGCATAAGCAGAATTACTGTCTGATGTTCACACAAGGAATTTAACTTCTCTGTCCACTTCTCAGAAGTGAAGTACTCACATGTAAAAATAACTATGAGGCAGACTGGTCCTTATACGTGCAGGCTGAGCAGAGGGGCCTTCCAAGCTTCAACAGAAAGCAAAGCAAGTGAGACTGTGGCCAGCTAGGAAATGCAAGCTTCTGTAAGTCCCTCACGTAACTTTGTATTAGTATGTCATTACTATTCTCATTAGTATAACAGTATTAGTCCCCATTTGGAAAATAACTACGGAAAAAAAGATTGCTTACTGCAGTGAAGTTCTACTCTGTTGTTTTCATCTTTGTTGTGCTTTTAAAAAAAATAATATTGACTCCTTAACATAGAATTGTTTGTATTTGTGCTGGGTGAATTTTAGACAAAGTTTACAGGAGGAGCAGAAAGAGACATGCTAATACTGACCAGAAGCAGAGTTTGGCCCTACATTTGTTAGTGATTTGCAACTTAAATATGTTCTAAAGCACATGACTCTAGCATAAGATGTAGGGGGAAAGTACAAAATACCAAGCACAGCTCCGCTTTTATAATGGCTGTTTCCACAACACCATATTTTTCAGCCTAGGGAACTATGCCTCCATGGGCATTTTGAATGGCAGCCTTTCAATGGGCTTTAATTTTAAGTAAATCAGTTTTCTTAAAGCATCCAGCAAGCATTTGGAATGGATATTAGTGAAGTCTCCGGCAACTTTGGTCTGTGGGAACAAGGTCTCTTACCTCTGTTAACCTCTGTACAGATTCCTCCAGAGAAATGTACTTCCTTTTTCTCCTTTCTGCTCCAAAAGCAAGGCCAGCTGTTTGGCAGCAAGGCTGAGCACTCAGCCAGAGCTCTATTTAATCTAGAAAAGTTTTTATCTTTTCTCATTTATACTGTAAATATTTTGTTCTAGCAGATCTGTTTTGAAACTTTCCTGGGTGATTGATGAGATCTGTCCTGAGTCATCACAGGTCATTTCTTCTTTTTTGTGGGTAACTGCAGATGTAGTTTCTGTGAGACCAAAACATTTTGTCCATAATTCTTGCTGGCTTCCATGTGGCCCAAATGAGAGGGTTCAGAATGAACAAGAGAATTTGAATCAGGACCAGCAAATCATTACGCCATGAAGTACAAATGTCAAGAAATGGTTCTCAGCAGCTGTGCAGAAAGCTGAGGCAGAGCTGTCTATTTCATAAACAGCACAATCAAGGTCAAGCCACTTCCACCCAGTCACCTAGCCCTATGCCAAAGCCATTGCTAATAATGACAGTTCATTCCCAGCCCAGCCTCAAGCAATAGCATCTTTACAGCCAGGCTAAGTAGTGCCTTATGCACTGTAACCTGTCCTCACCGAGAAATATATTACATTCAGGGCAGGGGAAGGATTTCCTTTGCCACAAGGATGCAGAACATACAAGACAGAAGGAAGAAATGCAGGGCAAAAGGTGAAAGAGGCAGCTTCCACATCCTCAGGACAGCAATTCTAGGCAGGTTCTCGAACGTTTTCTTCCCCAGTCCTAACAGATAGTCCAAGAGAGGACTGAAGTGGTCTGCACCTCACATCCAAGAGTTAGGCATAGATTTATGCAATGGTGTTCTTGAAGCATCCCACTGGGTACTATGGGGTATAGACTGGTACCATGTATTGTTCTCATTGGTAAGTTAAGGAAGAGAATGATCAAGAGAGAGTCCTCACCAGAGGTGCAGAGGGACTGGTCAATCTATACAAACAAGAAGCTAGAGGAGGATGACTGTATCATGAAGGAACTGGCTGAGTCTCTGACACAGCATCCCACTAGAACACTACTATCAGAAAGGATCACCTCTGGACAGCATGACCTAGACCATCAACTTGGGAAAGGAATCAACAGAAGCATTTAAAAAAATGGCAACAAAGTTGTCAGAGAAGCACTTTTCAATCATAAGTAAGTGATACATGTGTGCAGCTGGTAAGGACAGTAGCATGCTTTGTGCTCTGAATCACTTCTGTGGAGTTGTCTGCACGGCCAGTATGACTGAATTCCTCTTAACTCACAGTAGATGAACTGAGCAAATAAGAGGCAGAGACTGCACAAGAATTGCTATTCAATAAATTTTGTTCTACAGCTGTCTCCCACTGTGCAAAACTCAGTGGCAGCACGGATCTTAACCCTCTGCACTGGTTGCCACATCGTTTAGCCAAGGTCTGAGAATTTTGTGCAATCCTAAAAAGAGTTTTACATTGTGTTAATGTCTTTCACCTTCTGAATACATGCTCAAGAGATCATTTCCATCCAACAAAAATAGGTGTCATGAACCACATCTGTCACCACTTCATGAGGAACCACCTGGGATAAACTTCATAGATATCACCAGGCAACTGAGAAGGAAAAATCAGCTGGATCCTGGTAATGAAAAGAGGCTCAGCCCTAGAGCCACAAACACATCTGTCTTGTGTTCACATTAACGTGTTTCAAATGAGGAGGTTCATGCATCCTTGCCACCACACCACAAAGGAAAAGACAGCTGGGCAGTCTTTCTGTGAGCAGCATTAGTGCTCCATCTATCTGCTCCATGGCATCAGTCAATATCACACCGTGAGCTCTGACAGAGACTCTGCAAGACAAGGGTATGCCATTGTGAGATTCATCTGGCAGCAACTCTGACAAGCAAACAAACAGCTTCTAATTGGAGTTGTGGTACTGGAGGCCAGACTGTGCAAAGGCAGGCTGCAGGGCAGCCAGACCTTTCACTCAGCTGGAAAGCACAAGAATCACCAGTGAACTCTCTGGACCAGGGCTCTGCAGAGAGGCCTGTGAGTTCTTTTTGTGGGTTCACTGAAGGAGTATGGAGCTATTTCCAGTCTTCTGGATGCTTTAAGCCAATGGTGGTTTTGAGGCATGGGAAAAAAATTAATCTGCCCCTGCAAGAAGTTACATGGGTGCACAGGCAGCAGGAGTGGCAGCCTCTCCTTGCTCCAGCCCATGACCTGCTCAACAGCCCAGGAGCTCAGAAACATAGACCTACTGTTGAGCCAATGCTTGCTGAGATCAGACATTACTATTGTGAGCAGACTCGTTAACTCAGTTCTCATGGCTGTGGAGTGGAGACTGCCACTGCAGGTAACTATCCTGTTCGCCACTGATGCCCACAGATGGGAGATACAAGTATTGCCACCACAAGGGGGCTTTGGGATATTCAAGTATGTCCTGTTCATCTACAGTCTTCAAGATCCAAAAGGCACATCTGTTCCACTGCATGGAAAGTTGGAGTGCTGATAGAAAGTCGGGGGGTGACGTGTCTGGATACTGCTCTGCTGGTTGACTTTAGTTTGTTCAAAGAGCAAAGGGCAAATGTGTGTGCTGATGGATGGGTCAATACTCTGCCAGTTTTCCTGCCCCCTGGCCAACAACCACATCTGTCCACTCTGTTTTTCTTATTCCTAGTCCAGGTCTCTCTCTACATCAGATTAAATGTTCAGACATGCTCTCTTACAGACTCATCCTTGTTCCCATTCTCATTCTAAAGGACCTGCTAAACTATATTATCCTTTCCTATCAGTCTTTATCCAATCTATCCTACAGCTGCTGCACATTAGTGTTAACTAAAATCCTGCCAAAAATCTTACTCTTCTTTGATCTTCTGTACTCTTCTGTTCACTTTTCCATAGGCCAATGCAAATATGACTTGGGTCAGCACTTTTATGCTGGCATCAAGCTGTTTCTCTTCTGGAAATCTCCTTCCTGAGATGTCCAAGTGATTTATTTGTGGCCCAAGAACAGTTAAAAATAATAGCTTTGAAGGTGGAGATGCAGGACATAGACATATTTAAGGACAGGGAGGTGCATTGCAACAGAGTGCAGCTTCTATTTAAAGAGCAAATGCACACAGGTATGTGCCTGTGCTGCCTACAGAAGAGGACCCGTGGGCAGGATGAACCAATGAAAAATACTTAGGCAGCTGACCATGCAAGATAAATTACCTTCCAGAAATCTGTACAAGATCAAATATGGCTTTGATCTAGCTTGGAAGATAATAAAAGTGAGCTACAACTTTCACCATGGTAGTCTTTGCTGACACCTGGTGTAACTTTTCTTTAATTCTATCCACAGCCATTCTGCCATGCATAAATGATTCTTTCAGGTTTAGTGTAGAAGCAGCTGGTGCTCTATTCTGATGCCATGTTAGCACGACAGATGAGGGATCCAGGGTACAGCCTCACTAGGTGAATTTTATGTCAGCTCTCTCACAGCTTGTCCCTGTATATCCTAGCACTCTTTAATCCTGGTTGGTTGGGGTTTTTTTCCCATATCTTGCTCTGCTCAGCAGAAACCTTACATTCAACAGTTATGAAGGAAAGCACTTTTATTGTAATGTTGTTCCCAGGAGGAACAATGCATTACTTATAGATTCTTTTCCTAGCAGAAGGTCTAGCCAGATCTATTATTTCCTCCATTTTAGAGCATGTTCAATCACTTTGTGAGCTGGGATCCATCCCCCTTGTCTGGATTCACATAGCAGGTTCCTCTACACAATAGCTTGGAAATGCCAAAGATGATCCTGGGACCTCCTAGATTACAGACATGAGTAAGGGAGGAATCCTGAACAGTTAATTTCTATGAACTTCCATGAAAGTCTCCTTAATGTGTTCTCTCAACCCATCATTCAAAGGTGATTCTTCGTATAAAAGCATCTCTCCGCAGGGTTCTGCGTTAATCAGGAGAAGAAGACAAAATACCGGATTTCACACAACTCTTCAGATTCCACTTAAAAAATACTTTCAAGAGCTTTATAGATATTTAACATAAACTTCACTTGGTTATGATTTCTCTCACAGATTATTTTCTACACCTAAAATTATTCTTAAAACCCTTTCTGTGCTTGTTATCACAATTCAATTTCCATATCTAAATAAACCTTTGAAGAGAGCAAGCCTTTAAGATTTAATTATCTTCAATTAGGTGTTAGTGCTGCAGCATTTTCTCTCTAGAAAACTGACAAGTCTTAAAGGCAGAAATTCCTAATCTCTGAGTTAAAAACCAAACCTTTCAAAATCTCTACATGAGGAAGGGAAGCAAAATAGTACACAAGAACAATTTAAAATTTTGCATAGACCATCCTTCAAATAGAACAATGATATTTGTTTTATGTCACAGAAAACTGTAAAAAAATTTTCTTTGTTAAGTATTTAATTGGTGTGTAATAAACCAAGACAGATATTTGTAATAAAACAGCATTTTGAAAGTAATCCCTGTCAGATCCCCAAACATATCAATGGAAATAGAGCATGGGTATACCAAGGTGACAGATTTCTCTTGCCCCTGTTGTAGTACTGCACAACTACACAGTGAAAAAAGGTGTCCAAGATAGAGTTCCCACAGGAAGTGTTGACACACATGCAGCAGTGTGAGGCAAGAATGACACCTGGATGTCCATGCAGCCTCTCTCCCCAAAGCTGCCACCCTGACCGCAAGCGTAATTGAACGACTTGTGAACCACCTCCCACGCTTTCTCCATTTACCACCCAGCTATTTCATGTAGGCAGCTAGAAAAGGATTTTCATGTGTATGAACATGCCTGCCTGGAAGCTGCAGCTGTTCAGCTGTTGATTTATCATCTGTTCAGCTTCTCTGACATAGGGCTGGCAACCCTTGCAAGAGTAGAAGTGGAAAGAGGAGAGGCTGGTGGTTGACAGCTGTTTCAGGCTCTGCACTTCAATTGGCTCTGAATGTGCCTCAACACCCTAAATTTGGCTGATACTCAGTGTTCATCAGCCACAAAGACAGGAAGGATTGAGCAAAGTGGAAGATTTAAGGAGGAAAAGATAACATGATTTTAGCCGGTTCGGGGTTACTCATGCCAGGCCTTCCTTAACAGGAGATGGAAGACATTTTGAAGAAGGTAAAAGCCCACATTTCCGGAGGACAGATTACAAATGTGCCCTAAACCATACCTTGTAAGAATCAGAAACTCCTGATCTGCGTTTCCACTTGTGTCCCCATTGTGATCAGCTGTGTTTGCGAGAGGAAAACTCTGGCTCAGCTCTCCTGACCAGTAAACGCATTTACTGACAAAATGCAGCTAAGGAAAGTGTCTCCCCTTTACCTCCTCTCTTTACCAAAACTCTCTTTGTGACTACCATGGTCTGAAAGTCACTTGTTAGAGACACACCCCTTTCACTGAACAGTTTTCCTCTCGTGTCCTCATCCAACTCAAGACAGTGCTTTTTATTTGCCTTCAGCAGATACATGACTGACCAAAAATACTGCTGAACCCTACTCTCTGTACTTTATCTATCCTGTGGGCCACAAAGGCTATGAAGGAGGAGATCAGAGCTGGTGAGGTGATGTCTCAGAAGCTTCCAGCAGGATTGTGGATGACCAGAATGAGGGTCATAAAGGACAAAATCCTGGAGAAATCCTGGAGAGTGTGAACTGTTGGAGAATCTCTTGGTCGCCTCTCAGCCACTGTGGCGCCCTGGTGGAATCACACCCATGGCAACTCCCAGCTTCAGAGAACAGAACTAAGGTTGCATCATCTGGGTATGTTGCATTTGCATCTCATAATTTCCAGGGGTGTAAACTGAGCCACATTAAAGGTATGAGAGACTATTTGCCTTTCCCTGCATTAATGAGTTCAGAGGGTTTGTTAAAAAAAAAAAAAAAAAGAGAAAAGATTAATAGCAATAATTGGGCAACACTGCCCTGTATATATCCTACTTCGGTATTCAACTCGATTACCATTATTTACCAAGAGATATGAACTATTCACAGATTTGGAACTGCAGTCATTGGGACATCAAAGTCACCAGCTACAAAGTTAGCAAAGACTTCAGTGCTGCCACTGTGGCTAAACAAAAAATGTATTTGGCTGAAGCTGAAACTGAAATATAATCTTCATCCAAGTGGGAGCTGTGGGTTGTGTTTTCTGTGACAAGCAGACAGATTAAAACACTTTATAACAGATTAAATAAATGACCTCAGAAGTAATGAGACTATATTTTAGTCATTAGTCCACTTCAAAGTTAAATACTACCTTAAAAAAACTGAAGTCACAAAAAGGGGCAGATATAAGGATATTGTGTTACTGGTATAAAACAGGCAATGTTACTATGAAGCATTTTAATAGGACATTAATAATCTGGATCAAGCATTTGAGCTTCACCACCGCAAACAAGGCATTGTGTCTCCTGAGAGTAGGATCTTCTCAGTATCTGGTCCTCACAAGTTCACCAGTGGGAACGAAGCTCTTTTGAAAATAAAGCATATTTTTCTAACAATGAAAATTATATTTGACTTTAAAACTTTCTGAGAGTCTTGTCTTCAGTGAGTAGTTCATTCAAGATAACTGAAATAAAATCAACCAGTCTTTTAAAAAAATCAATCCTTACAAATGAAATATTCACTTTAAGGAGACAAGATTAGAAACATGCTTTATTTAGATTTCTCAAATGAGATACTAGAAACAGAGAAGATTAAAAGCAGATGTTAGAAGACAGTATTTTTTCTTGTCCTTGTGCCACGACAGGCCATTGGGTGTTATTTCTTCATATTATACACACTTGTGAGGGAACATATAGTATCTCCTCTTCTGCAGAGATATTCCAGTGACTTGGCACAAGCTTCAAAAATCATTGTGGGATATGAGTGAACTGGCATGTTAACAAACCATTGCTTATAGTTTTCTCAGAGACTTCCTTCATGTTTTTAAAATGAAGATCCCTGAATAGGTTTGTGCCCAAAACTTCCACCCCATGCCCACTATTGCACTCACAAGGTATTTGCTGACTTGACCCCACAGAAGGAACTGACAAAGCACCATTTTAGCTTCACAAATTCTGTCCACAGTAACACAGTTTAAGTTGTTGAGAGGCAACCCCTTCTGCGAAGACTGTAGCTACTTCAGGAAACAGCCTGGCTCCTTCCGAGACAGTGTTGGGATCGGTGAGAGTCTCAGGAATGCTGTGTCTCCCCTCAATCAAAAGCTGCTTTTGAGTTACTGCCTCTTATAGGGCAGCGGTCTCTACCAGCTAGACCTCAAAATGGAGTCGGAGATAATTTTAGCAAAGTGGGCAATCACGCCTTCTTGAAAATGCTGACTTTTAAAAGATGGCAGCAGGGCAGGAAAGGTGTCCTGTTCTCAGCTGGAAAAGAGTTAATTTTCTTTCTAACAATTTCTAAGAAAGGAATGTCATTAATACCTGTTGTTTATAGTGTTGCTAGGTGATGTTCATAGTATTCAAGGACTTTTTTCAGTTTCCTGTAGAAGCATAGACAGAAAGATGGAATGGCCAATGGAATATTCTATCCCAGTGATGTCATGCTCAGTATAAAAGCAGGGGGTTGGCCAAGAGGTGGGAATCCACAATCACTACTCCAAACACATGGTGGCCAGAGTGACCTGCATCATTATTGTTATTTTTCATTTTTGCTATTGTTTCTATTAAACTGTCTTTATCTCAACCCATGAGGTTTTTTTTTTCTCCTTTCCTCCCCTCTCCCCTGTGTTTGTTTCCATGTCCCCCACCCTTCTTGGGAGGGCAGAAAGAGAGGGCAAGTGAGCAGCTGCATGGTTCTAGTTGCCAGCTGGGGTTAAACCAGGACAGAAGGAAACAAACAGGTCATGAAATTTCAGAGCTTGGAATTGCCCCCAAAAGATTGGTCCTTGTGTCTTGATGTTTGTTGGTATTTTTACATTTTTTACATTTATTTTCAAAACACCGATCAGTACTTCTTTGTTTTTAGCTCAGCAGCTTGAAGATGTGATCATTACCTGTTGTGTGAAAAGTCAGAATGTGGAAGTGAAAAGGTTGAGATCTGGGCTCTTATGGCCTCCTCAGCACTTCAAAGTGGATCTACAAAGTAACCATCCTCACCACCCGCACACCCCAACCGCGAGGCTTGCGGGAACACTGCTGATCCTCACCTCTCCTTGCTGAACCTGGGCCATCACAGAGGCAAGAATGCAAACTATTCAGGGCTAAATAAGGAAAGAGACAGTATAATTCTGTGGTTTACTTCCTAGGGTATGATATAAGAGCAGAGTTGAGGGACCTGTTTATTCGTCTCCATTCAAGTTCAATTAAAAACAAAAAAATATCCAAAATGCTTTTGTAACTGTAAAACCAAAGACTGCTATCAGTAACTCAAGTAGATGAAATCCGTGCTGAAGATCTGTATACCCAGCTGACCATGCAAGTCAGAAGGATGCTTTGGTTTCATCAGATGGAAGTTCTGGTGAATGTGTTTTTCTGAGACACGCTTAACGGCTCTTTTATGTGGTTTGGTTTTGATTAGTTTATTGTGTACTATTTTGTGTAGTTTGGCTCTTATTCCTGAAAACAGATCTGTTTCTTAACAAAAACAAATGAATGACTCGCTCTTTCTAAATGACTTCCAACAATAGACTACCACCCCCAAATCAGTTTCTCTTGCTCTGAAGACTGAGGGTATAGTTAGAGAATACAGCTGCATCAAACACAACTGCCCTCTGCTAACAAATGACAGCCCTGTTCTCTTATACTCTCTCCACCCGCTCCTTAGCACAGTTCCAACCACAAAATAAGCTCATTTAAAATGAACTGCTGAAAACTACTACTTTTCTTCAGCAGTTTTCTGCTGAATTAACAAGTTAACTTGGCTCACTGATGAGTATCAGGGCTTGCACAAGAGAGTGGGGAAAATGAGTAGCAGGATTATTGAGAGTCAGACCTCTCCTTTTCGCTGCTTCTGTGGCAGTAAGTTGTTAGATCACCTTAGATGTCCCATACAACTGCGTTGGAGGGCTGTTGTAACTGGGATTTACCTAACAGTATTTGAAATTATGCACGTAAACCTCTTCTCTCTGTTGTTCTGTAGCGTGGAGAAGAGAAAGCCGAGGAGAGACCTGACTAATGCTTATAAGTATCTAAAGGGCAGTTTGAGGGAGGATGGAGACAGACTCTTTTCAGTGGTTCCCAATGACAGGATGAGGGGCAACAGGCGCAAGCTGGAACACAGGAAGTTCCATTCAAATGTGAGGAAGTTCATTACAGTGAGGGTGACAGAGCACTGGAACAGGCTGCCAAGAAAAGTTGTGGAGTCCCCTTCTCTGGAGATCTTCAAGACCCGCCTGGATACAGTCCTGAGTGATGTGCTCTAGGCAATCCTCCTTTAGCAGGGGAGTTGGACTAGATGATCTCTAGAGGTCCCTTCCAACTCTGACAATTCTGCGATTCTGTGACCCGCAGTCAGGCAAGAGCTGGATCCAACTGACTCCTAGACCACTGGAGACTCTGGGGGTACCCAGGGGAGAGGACACTTGATCCATGCTCATGCTGAAGCTGCTGTCAGAAAAGGTCAAATAACTGGATTAGAAAGAGATCATTCTAGAAGGTTGGCTATTAAAGCCTATTCTTAGACCACATAACAAATGCAGTCTATCTGCATTTGATCCCAGTTCAAGAGTTATATGCAGTTTAACCAGCAATCACTGCATGTGAAACCCATCCATTACACACACCCCCTGGAACTAGCACTAACCCCCTGAGAATCAAGCCCAGTGAAAACCCAAGTATCCAGTGGAAATGAGGCACTTCACGATGCTTTCTTGCTGCTAGAAAGACAAGCAGGAGAGCCTGCCCTTGCTTATGAACCCTGTGCTGCGGCCTGTCTGCCTCTGGGCCTCCCCTGTCCTGCCGGGGGTCAGCACGGCCCCGCTCAGCCCCCGGCCACCCAGCCCCTCTCGAAGAAGCTCTGCCTGCCCTCGCCTCTCATCTCAATTACTCCTCAAAAATTACCCCCTTTATTTCCGTGGGAACAGGGCTACGCCTCTCCACAGGGTACGAGCCCCGGCACACAAAGAGGCGACGCGGGTCCTGGGGGACAAGCCGACACTGGGCTGTGGCTGCTCCCACCGCTAACGGCCGGAACCGAGCCGGCAGCACCCACCGGCCCCACTATATCCCCTCTCTCCCTTTTACCAGCACCGGTGCCGCCGCCAGGGCTGCGGGAGGGTCTCTCTGCGCAGGCGCGGCGGACGCTAAGCCCCCTTCTCCCACGCGAGGGTAACGGAATCTATCCGAACTCTTCCGAAGCTTTACGAACCCTTCCGACACCCCCTTTCCCTCCCCCGCTCCCCGACCGCGCATGCGCATGAGGGTGGGCACGTCGGAACGTGGGAAGCCTTGCCGACGTCCTTCTCCCTCCCGCCGGCCCCGCCCACTCCGGGGGCGGCCAGTGCGCACGCGCGGTTGCCAGGGCGGCCGTCTTCCCGTGCAGGTTTAAAATCTGCGGCGCATGCGCAGTGACGGTTCTGGCCCTGGCGAGGGGGACGCCACATTGGAACGGCGAGGGGGAGCGCTCCGGGCAGCCGCCGGGCCGGGTACAGTTTGCGCTGCCTTTGCTCCTCCCGGACCGCGTTCGCCCGGCCTGGCTCGGCTCGGCCCGGCTTGGCTCGGCTCTGCCCTGCCCTCCCTTCTTCCCCGCGACACATGCCGCTGCTGCCGGCCCGCGTCTAGCGCCGCTGCCGGGCCCGGCGCGCTGAGGCGAGGGGGTACGCGGCGAGCGGGCGGCAGCGTCGTCGTCGCTCTGGCCGGGCCGTGAGGGTCGGAGGCCGGGCGGGCGGGCGTGGATGGATCCCCGCGTGGCCTGGATCCAGCCCGAACAGAAAGGCCCCGCGAATGCGCTGTGGATGCAGATCTGGGAGACCTCGCAGGGCGTGGGGGGCCGGGGCGGCGCCAGCTTCCCGCACTACCTCTGCCTTAACTCCCCGGCGCTGGACTCGGCCGCCGCCTCCTCCCCGCCCCGCGGCCACAGCTGCGTGCGGCTCGGGGCGCCCGGCGGCGGCGGCGCCTGCTGCTCCTCTTCCTCGCCGCCTTCGCCTTCTCCTTCCCCTCCGGCCCTGCTGACCGGACTGGTTCCCGCTGCCGCCCCCGGCCCTGCGGTGGTGAACGGCGGCGGCGAGGGAGGGCGGCGGCTGCAGAAGTCGCCTTCCGTGTCTTCCTCCTCCTCCTCCTGCTCGTCGGTGGAGTCCGGCACCGAGAGCCCCGGTTTCTCCTCCTCGGGATCGTGCAGCGGCGGCGGAGGCGGCGGCTCCTCCTCTTCCTCCTGCGGCCCCCGGGCGGCGGCGGTGGCTCCTCCCGGGCTGCTGGGCAGCGGGGCCGGACCCGGGGAGTTTTTTAACTTCCACGAGAACAAAGTGAACGGTGTCAACGGGCACCACCAGCCCCCGCACCTGGCGCGCAGCCTCCACCCGCCACCACCGGCCTCTCCCCAGCAGCATCAGTACCACCCGGGCCGTAGGAAACGAGAGAATAAAGCCAGCACCTATGGGATGAATTACCTGCTCTCCGGCAGCCGTGGCGTCGCCATCAACAGCTCCCCTCACCAGCAGCGACAGCTGCCTCAGCCAGCACTGCAGAGCCCCGGCACACCCTGGAAGACCAGAAAATACAGCCCGGGCGTGCAGGGGTGAGCAGCTGGGGCCCTTTGGGGCTGCTGCAGCCCGAGAGGAAAGAGGGACCTCGGCAGCCTCTCCTGCGGCCTCCTCCGGGCACAGGGGGTGGGTGGGTTGGGGTCACACAAATGTCTCTGGAACCAGCTGTGGCAGTGAGGGTAATGATTGGGTTGGTGGGGCACAAAACCATGTTCTTTTGTAACTCACCTTGGTCTGTGCTGGCTGGGTGGCTCCTGGCTGGAGCAGTGATGTGGGCAGGGCCTGGGAACCCATAGGTACAGGGGGTTAGGCCTTGCTTTGTAGTAGGTTGAGAGGGTGAAGATGTCAGGCACCTGGAATAGTTAAAGCAAAGATGGGTGGGGGGTGGTGGGGGCGGTTGTTGACCTCCTTGGGGTCAATCAGATTGTAAGGGACAAGTGGAAGGCTCCAGTTCAGAGGAGCTCAAGTAAGACTCTTGTGGTAATCTTTAAATGCCTTCTTGCTTAGGCTTTAGCAGACTGGTGACTTTGGGGAGTGTTAGGAATATCACTTAAAAGGAAATTTATTTCAGCCCAATGCTGACTGAAATAAACATGAAAGTTAATGTGGACTTAAAACATTTTTGAGGGAAATCTCTAGCACAGATTGACCCAGCCAATATCTGTACTGATAGCTTTCTAAAGAGAATGCTTTTATGAAGCATATACTATTTTGTGTCTGTAACTTTCTCATATAAATGGATAGTTAGTAAGGCTGAGTATTCAGTTTGATCTGATCAGCGTGTAGATGGGACTAAACTCAAGCACCTCTGGGTTACTCTGTGAGGTTTCTGTATTTCAGATGTCAAATTTCAGTCAGTCAAGGGGAAATGTTACTTTCTAAACTTAAGGTTATTTTATTAATGGAAAAAGAGCTAGCTGCATTGATTGACCATAGCAGATTTCTGATGTCACTTCAAAAATAGTTTCTTGTCACTCCTAAAATCCAAGACCCTTGGATGTCTGTGGAGTAAGGCACTGCATATTTGTAGAGGGAAATAAATAAAGATAGCAGGGTACGCTTTCAGAGCTGGAGAAATTTAAGTGAGAAATTTAACTTAAGGACAGTGTCTTCGTTTTCTCTTCTGGGTAGTACTGTCAGGCACTGAGAGCATTAAAGTTATCCAGAAGTATTAAAAGATCTTTTTAAATTTCTGGTTTTGCAAACCATAGCCTCTCCTGAGGAGGACGAGACTTGTGATTACTGTGTTTTAATTCTAAACTGATACTGATAAAGAAAATTGCTTACAGGAAGCTAAGATTTGGATATTTAATGTGTCATATGCTAGGAGCTTTGAGTCCTGTACTAACAAGATGTATGTCTAATATTCCAATATTATCTTAAAAAATAGTCTGCATTTCTTTGTTTTATTTCCATAAAGATGTGGTAGAACACAGAGTTAATTTTTTAATTTGTCTTTGTAATACGAATCAGTGTCACTGAGGTAGATCTTCAGGCAGTTGCCTGAGGTCACCCAGGTCCCAGGCAAATCTGGGAATCAAATCCAGGCGCTGCAGGTTCTGTCCTTTAGTTGCTAGACAGCACCACCTATGCTAATCACATTTCCTTATCTTTCACTTTCTGCCCTCTTGTTTTCTGTTGGCTTTCCTTTAATAATGGTTATGCCACTTTTCAAGTATAAGTTTATAAGTATAGAGAATCCATACACAAGAAAATTGTTTAGCCAAGCTTCAGTTGCACTGTTCAGCTCAATAATACAGGTTATTCCTTTGCTGATGAGTTAACAACAAATTCTTGGCTAAATATCTTTGAAAGTGGAAGTTCTGTTTCCTTATCTTCTGTCAAGGACCTGTATCACTACAGTGAGACCTGATGCTAGGGGTGGGACACCAGTAACTATAGCATGTGTGATTCCTTAGTTCCAGACTGTCTCATGATTAATTTGCCAAATCCCTAAGCTTCACAAAACTGTACAAATGTTACAGCTTTCCTTAGAGTATCAGGGAATTAGTGCTGAAGGAGAGCATGGAAGTTGAGACTGTGGACTTAAATATGAGAAGCAGTTTCTGTCTAAAACTTTGAGTTCTGTTACTGTCCAAGCTGAATCTTGGACAAATGTGTATTGTAAAACAATTTTCTGTTTGGTGTTAGAATAATTTTTATGAAGTGCTCACACAATTGAAAAAACAAAAATATTGTCAATGATGGGAGTTGCTTTAGGTATCTGTCTTCTGCAGTAATTTGTGACTTTTGATGAGTTTAACTTAATTGTTGTGAAGGCAGGTTGTTTTATTATTTGGCTTTTCAAATCAAAATGCACTGAAAAGACCGGGGTGGGAACAGATCCCTAGAGGAGTTTCTTCTGCATCCTTTATGTTTCTGATTTATTGCCTGGTGTTACTTGGAATTGTCAGCCCAGTCCTGAAGCATCACTTCTGTAGCTGTGATAGTCAATTGACAGAGCATCTTCTGTCAGAGTAGTGTCATACTGGTATATGCAACTGTCAAAAAAAATGTGATCCTTATAGTCTCCAGTTGCAGTCTGCTTTGGGCATAGATTATAGCAAGGAAGATTTAATTGTTAATGCTCTTGTGCTCATATCATACATGAATGTTAGAGCTTACTCTGCCATGATGTTTTTCTACAACATGCTGAAATTTCCTACTGTTATATAGTTGCTCACAGTGTTACTGTAGTGTCTTTTGGTAACAGACCAAGAAGGGCAATCTCTGTTTGCCCTCTCCCGGGCTGCAGTATTACTTTTGATGAAATGCCTACATGCTTTGAAATAGTGTTGTGTTCTCTACGTTTTCTCATTCAGAGATGGAGATTGTAGCAGATCACATTCAGTGGCTTTGTGATGGTAGGTGTGGTGATGTTTAGGAATTCTTTATGTTGTAAAGGCCGAGTTTTGCTTTCTTTTCTGTACAGCATTCCTTTTTTTTTTTCCCAATGGACTCACACCTATTGCTTTTACTGCCTTCTAACAGTAGCATGTTGATTTTCTGTTGTAAAGGAAATTTTCTCTCTCATAAAACACAAGTGTGAGTAGCCATGCTTGATTAGATTTCATCTTAGAGCTGTGCTTTAGGTTGCCATGGATTGACCTGTGCCATCTTTTTCCAGATTTTTGGAAGGTAAGGAGTGAGGAGAATGAAATCATATTTATTCTTCATATGCTTCAACAGAGTGATTAATCTAGTAACATTGTAAATTCTTAAATGCCTGGGTTTAGATCAGGAGTATAAATGGCAAAATAATTAGTTTCAGATGCAATGCAGAAAAGTGTCCTTTAATATTATGAGGTTACCTCAAACTGTTGTGACTGGTGTTCAGAACTACATGTGGTTTCTTGATACTGTAAAGTATCCTCTTGAGAGGTTTTAAACTACATCTATAGCATCTTAGGGTCTGCCTTCTTTGTACATCAAAGTAATGCCTTCTGTTTCTGTAAAGTCAGTATTTTAAAGATACCTCACTAGGCATTTAGAGAGTTTAAAAGTGCATTTCAAAATATGACATGAAGCTATTCTAAACTTTTTACTAAGGTTTCTACTGCTTGGTTTGCATTGCTTGAGTATGAAGCTAATGGGGCACTTTCTTTATGATGTAGCTAATGGCTTCTGAGTAGTATAAGGTTGTAGCTGATTTAATTCTGCTTCTTAATATGAAGTTAACAAAGTAAAGGATTAAGAAATGTTTAACAATATGAGCCTATTCTGCTTAATACTTTCAACTAGGTTTTCAGATTGTAGATGTTGAATGAGATTAGTGCTAAAATACCTGGCATATCTGCTTGGTACATTACAGTCTGGTGCAGAAACAACAGAACTTCCTTGTTGAGGATTAGTGGGGATACCAGAAGTGTTATGATACTTTGGGGTGGTGCTCTGCCTGGATTCATTAGTGTTGCATAGCATTTGATGATTTACTGCATTCGTTTTTTCCCCCTTCATACCTGTTGTCTTTAATCATCTCTTGATAATGATGCAGAAGTTCTGTTGTAGAGTACAAGAATGCAAACACCTCCACATTTGGTTAGGCTGAAGGAGGATTCAGGACAGCATTGTCTGGTGATCATAGCAAATACTGGGGAGAGTTCTTGTAAGCAAGGTAAGCTTATGAAGATGCTTCCCAGATTACTTGCCTCAGTGTTCACCAGTTTGCAGCTGAAGGATACTGTATATCAGAAGTGATATCTGGAGACTCATTTCTGTAGCTAATCAGATGTGGTGGTGTTACTATATACACTAAATCTATATTAGGTCTTGTTTATTTCTTCACCTGTATGCTGAAGTGTTTCTAATTCTTACCGGGTTTTTTGCTTTTATGATATATTGCTGAACTTTGACCAAGATTTATACAATTACTTGGTTTTGTGCAATGGAACTATTAAAAATGCATTGCCTTCAGGACCTTCCATAGCTCTAGTTCCATGTTTGTCAATCCTTGTTTCTTAATATTATATTGCAAAGGGCAACAAAGATGATTCAAGGATTGGAGCATCT
>BJBW01016079.1:0-13428 GCA_004320125.1 Scolopax mira
CCATGGGATTCTGTGATTCAGTGTACACCAATCCTATGGTGATGGTCTGAGTGCAGAGTGTGAGGCTGTTTTTCCACTTGAATTACAGCTTTGGGATGGGAAGGGTTAGGCACAGCTGGAGGGAAGGGCCTGAATTTACCTTCACGTGTCATCCCGAGGAAATTTAACTGCCCCAGGGTATCTGTCCCATGGCTGGCTGCATCACCAGTTTATAACTATAGAATTAAACACAGGTTTACTTAAAATATTTTCAATTTAACATATTTGAGATATATTGAATAAAAAGGGGCTATGTTTGAATTTTAAAAATCCATGATGCTTTGCTAGATAACTGCGATGAAGCACACTTTCCATGGGTGTGTGAGCTGACTCAGGCTTTCTGTCTGCTTTCAATCAGGGCACATATGCAGCAGACTGACTTGCAAAATCAAGCTCTTGAGTGTCCAGCTGGTACCCCTCCCTCCCTAGCAGAGGCTGGCTGGCATCATCTGGCTTGTTCCGCCAGCCTTTGCAGCTGCTTCGAATCTAACAGAGGGGTTTTTTCTCCAGATATTCCCTTAGGATGGGCTTGGGGGAAATGACAGCGTGTCCCACCCTTCTGGGGTGCAGCTGATCCTTGGGAATACACATCAGGGTGGAGGGATAACGTTATCCATCTAATCGAGATCAGATACTATCAGTCATGCCCATGTGATGAATTTTTTTGACCAGGAGGGTATAATTGAAGAATTGGGGAAGGTGTTGGTGCTGTCAGAACAAGATGTTCTGGTGGGGCTGTCAAGAACGAGAGAGCTCCCAGCAGGCCCATTTAAATGGCATTTCAATGGAATGTAGATCCCTGTTGCCCCTCACTCTCTCTGATCTATGTACTGGATAAATTTGAGTATTTGCAGAGAGCAGCTGAGCAGGTACACACCAGCCATCCACTGTCCTTTGCTTTCCTGGCAAAGCCTTAGCAAAACAGCTACACCCTCACCACCCAAAAGCCACGTGCTAAGGAGGAGGTGGCACTGAGGGAGGCTGGGCACCCTGCCCTCTCCCACCAGCACTGGGGGTCCCAGCAGGTCCAGCTGATGGCAGCAGCCTTTAGAGATGCTGGGTGGGCTCAAAGGGAGCTCCTCACCTCATCCTGGCCAGGGGAAGGAGCTGGGTGCCACTGCCCGAGTCCCAGCGCTGGTCTCTGCCAGGAAGCAGGGAGAAATATGCTGATGCAGCAAATCCGAGCCCGCTGCGTCCTTGTGGGAATCCACATCCAGGCTCAGCACTGTCTGGCATTCGCTGCGTGAGGTCACAGCTACAACATCTCCCTTCCTGCAATGAGTCAAACCAGAGAATTGCCTAAAAATAGATCAACAAGGATCCCTGCAGAGAGCGAGGTGGAGGAGCTCTGAGGTGGAGGAGCTCTGAGGTGGAGGAGCTCTCCGTTAACCAGCGCGTACCTGTGCATCTGCTTGCTTTAAAACTGCCTTTTCTACACTCCTCATCGTGCTGGCACTGGGGAAAAGAAGTTGTTCTTAGTTTCTGGATAGTCACACACATTTTTCTTTTCTCATGTGTTTTCACTTAGGTACAAATTAAATGGGAGTCATTTCATCTACTGTCAGCTTAAAGGAAATAACGTTGAATGGAGTAAACTTCCAACTTGTGAATGTAAGATTAATTCAGTCTTACTTTTGACTTCACTCCAGTAGGTCTTGCATCCTAATGTCTAATCTAAACCTTCTCTGTGCCTTTGTTTTTGTTGATATTCTGTTCTATCACCAACGCTGCAGCTGAGAAATGCCCATTTTGCTGCTGACATCGTATTTCAGCAGTTTTGTTCCCACAAGATCAACGTATTTTTTCTCATGACCTAAGGTAGCAGAGAAAGGGGATGGGATGAGATTTCCAGGAATTGCAAGCCAGGACATGGCAAGTTGCCTGTTTATTTTTGTAACCCTTGGAGTGAGAGGGAGAAAACCAGAACAACAGGAACCCTTCCGAAACAAAAAGGGGATGATGGAGACAGGAGTTCAGGGCTGTCCAAACACTCTATTCTCCAGGTGTCCAAACACTCTATTCTCTTCAAGAATCTTTGGTGGACTCAAGAAACATCTTGCATTTTCGTTATCACTGAAGCTTTGAGCAATGCTTACACTTACCTTCTTTCCTGCAGTAATTACCTGCTCGTCACCTCCTCCAATCAGCAAGGGAAAGCATGATGGAGAAGGTGTAGAAAAATTTGCGTATAACTCAACGGTGACTTATATCTGTGACCCCGGCTTCCAGCTCCTTGGAAATGCCAGCATCCGTTGTACCAGCAGGGACAAAACCAAGGGGGTCTGGAGCGGAGCTGCGCCTGAATGCAAAGGTGCTTCCACTGGAGTTTAGTATTTTTTGAGTAGTAGTTGAGTTTAGCATTTATTATGAAAAATCTAGTATGCACCAGCTTAACATATTGTGGTTGCCTAGTGCAGGACACATCAGGCATGTGTCATATTGCAATTTTTAAGAGGGGAAAAAAAAAAAAATAATGCAGTGTTGCCAAAGTGAGGGAGGAATGATGGGTCTGTGCAAGAAAGGGCGCAGTGCACCGAGCAATAGGTGCTCTTTGTGCCCTAGAGAAAAGAGCTGCTGTCAAACTCGGAGCAAAAGACAACGAAAGGAGTCCTCCTCCCCAACGTGAGTTGAAATGATTGTACATTAAGTCTCAGTTCCCCAGATTAATTTGCTCCTTTATCACATTTCTATGAAAAAGCCATTCGATGAATTTCACACCGGGATTTTCTTTCTTTCCAGGTTCCCGTGGAAATGCCATCCAACCCCCTAAAAAGGTTCCCACGTGGGAAATGAAGCTCAAACTCTATAAAAAGGCACTCCAAAATACCATCTCCTTCTCCCCTCCTTCTTCTTTCTCCAGGACACCAGGTCAGGCCTGGGGGCTCATCTGGAGTTCAGGAGAACTCATCAATGGGATCCCTGTTACTCCCAGTCCTGTAAACCTGGAGCTTTCATTTTTTTCATAGGTTTCTCTTCAGTGTCACGGAGCTGTGCTACCTCAGCAGTCAGATTTGTTGTACCTTTGTACAAAACCCAAAACTACTATTCTCCTTGGACCAGCCAAGGATCCCTGTGTCCTCCAAAGTACATGGGGATCTCTGGCATCCTCCCCCAAGCCGGATGCTTTGAAAACATAAAACAATCTAAAGTTGCGTCATTTTGTGGAAGTGAGTGATTTTTTTTTAAATCGTATTCTTTTCTTCTATAACTTTTCTCTGTGTAATTTATATTTTTTTATGATTGGGTGTTTGGTTCAAAGCTCACGTTTGACTGCACTGCACTCTTAAAAAAGCTTCGTTTCGTATGACACATTTCATTTATCATATCATCATTCATGGCTTCCTTGCCCTTGCATTACTGCAGATTGTAACTTGGTTTTTTTGCCACATTGAAGAGCAAGAGATAATCACACCCCGTAGCCTTAAGAGGGCTTCTGCCCTTGCTGTCTGCACTAACGTTAACCTTGTTCCACACCAGCGAGGTCGTGGGCTGCCAGGAGAAGCCGGACGTGGCAGAAGTGCTGCTACAACAGGTTCCCCATCCGCTGCAAAGGATTCTTTTACCCATAAGGAGGGTGAGTATCAGTTGTGTTGGAAACAGCATCTGGGTGGGACATATAAGCGTGTAATTGTACGTAATAAAGACAAAATACCCACTTCAGGGTCTTGCTACCCACCTGGAGACTGGATGAAAAGCGTTTCTCCAGCTTGGCCATCCCTGAGCCACGTCTTTTGGGTCCACACCAGAAAATCTGTCACCCCTGTTGTGATGGGGTTGGTGTGGGAACCTGCACAGCTCGGGGCTGTTACAGAAATGAGACAAGGCTGGTGCTCAAGGCTGGGTCCAGAAATGTCCCCGTGCAGGTGCAGTGTGGCCAGGAGGGATTTTCCCCATTTCTGCATCATTTCTCAAAGGTGGGGTTTCTTCTGACCCACTGGCAGCGCCAGGGTGACGGCTGGGACCAAAACCCCAGGGTGTTTGTCTGGACTGTTAAAACGTCAATCAGATAATCCCACTCGTGGGGTTAAAGGCAGGGAGCTGCACAGCTGGGCACTTGTGGAAGTGTCTGTAGAAAAGACAGAGATTTTCTCTCTTTCAATAATCTCCTCCTAACATCCTGCATCCAGTTAGTGATCTGACCAGCCTTTTTCAGGCAGGGGGTGGGGAACTGCAGCTTCTCAGAACAACCCCTCCCCAGCCCTTCTGCAGAATTTCTGACACAGCTCAGTTATGTCACAACCTGTTGACTCGGTGTTTCCACAACTGCACGTTTCCGTGTGTCCCAGCAATGCTGATCTGCTGCCATAACAATCCTTGTAAATACAGGCTCACAGGAAAGGCTGTAAAAGGCCCAAATCTCTGCTGGGCTGAGCTGCTCCCTTAATTTACCATGAATTTCTGGCTGTGCACGGTCCGGTTGCAGATACACCCATGTGAGCTGCCAGCAGGGTTGTGCTCAAAGCAAAATACTGACTTCCCTGTCTTGCGAAATTGTGAGCTCGTTTCTTTGAGAAAATCATAGCACTTTCCATGCTAAACTGAATGTTGATCTTTGTATCTTCAGTAGATTAAGTGCTTTCTTTAGCAAGAGCTTTTTTTTTTTTTTTTTCTGGTATCGGACAGAAGTTCTTTACAGTTTATGTTTCTGTTCAGGCCACATGAAAGATAAGAGACCGGGTACCTTCTAATCTTGTACAGTAAAGGAGCTACTTCTGCTTTCCAGAGGAAGGAGGGCAGGTCCGTGGGGCTGCAGGCTGTGAGCACATCAGCAGCACGGAGGCACCGAGAAGTGACAGCCAAATACCCTCTGCAGCGTCGCCAGACTGCAGAGAAACTGGAAATGTCAGGCTGATGTTGTCGGTTTCTTACTGTCTTTGTCCCCTACAGAACCCTAAAGCTCCCTTCCTGGGGCTTTATTGACATTTAGTAATAAATGGTTATTGTTTAGAAAGGGTTGCCTGTGGATTCAGCTGCTTGCTATTCCCTTTTCATATTTTGTGCTCTTTTTGGGAGGGTATCAGCTTTCAGGGATATCCTGACCATGTTGGGATTTGCTGTTCAATCAGTTATCAGCACTCTACTTATTTCCTAAATGCCTCCTCTGCAAGTTTAACTTGCTTTAAAAAAAAAAAAAAAGGAAAGAAAATCCATGCAGTAATGCCTGGAAATGTGCCTGTTTCTAGTAAGTGGTCTGAAAAAGAAAACTGGAGTCATCCACATCTGCCTTAATCCTATTTAGCCAGGCTGGTGTGGGGCTCTGCAGCCCCTCTGATGCAGCTGCCCCCTCAGCCTGGGCAGTGCCCAAAGGCTTTGGGGACTGTGGGTGACATCCCAGGCTGCTGCCCTGCCTGGGGGTGGCAGGGGTGGGGATGGAGCAGAGGGCAGGTGTCTGTGGACAGAAATTCCCTGGTTTTGCTGGAAACCTTGTGTTATTGCAGTCCCAGCCTGGCAGTGCAGGGGGCCCAGCACAGCCCGGGTCTGGCTCCCCTCTCTGCATGCCCTCCCGTCTGTCCTCACCATCTGCTCGGCCCAATTTCTGCAGCACAGAGGAGGGATGTTGGAGTGAGATAAAGCAAGGTTCCCTCAGTGGGTCCAGCTGAGCAGGCACAGACCCACTATCGCCGGGCTCAGCTGCTGGGGCAGCTCCTGCCCGGGAGGGTTCAGTGCTCAGTCCGTTATGGGGGCAATAACAGGCAAAATGGGACAGCAAATGTGGGTGGCAGAGGTAGAGGGACGGGCTGGTCTGAGCCTGATGGTCTCAGCAGGTCCAGATGTCTCCTGTGTGGCCTCAGGAGGAGAGTAGCCTGGCTCGAGGGGCTATCTGCCCCGGTAACAAGGGAATTTCACCGAGGTGGAACCGCAGCGGTTGGTTCTGGTGAACGGAGCCGCTCCCCGAGGAGGCTCGATGTTACAGAAAGGTCTGCCAAATGCCTCTCAAACTCTCGCCATCCCACACTGAGGTCACTGCTTGAAGCCAGTGCCAGAGAATTCCCCAGCATTTACAGCACTTTTTTCTTTTTTTTCCTGCTAGCAATTTCCTTTTGTACTATGCAGCCAGCATCCCAATTCAGACCACAGTCAACCAGTATAAAACCACATGGTTGAGACCTCTCCATGTGACTCGCCAACATGTTCACAAGTAAGTATTTTAAAGGCACAGGTTACTGAGGCTGCCTGACTCCTCCCTTAAGAAAACACCTCTTGGTCTCATTATAAATGCTTTTGCTCTGTACGCTTGGAGCTAAAAATTGTGTTGGAAAGGGAAATGAAATAGGGGGGCAGAGGATGTAAAACAGATAACTGAGTTTCTCAGTGGAAACTGGACGGTTTCCTGGGCAGCAGAGGCAGGGAGGCAGGAAGGGGCGGGCAGGCCCTTTCCTCGGGGTGGGGAGACACATGTCCCTTGCTGGCAGCACCACACAGCAGAGTGGGAAGGGGCAGCAAACAGAGCCACAGCCGTTCCTGTGGCTCTTCCCACAACCCCAGGGATCCCAGAGCTGCTCTGCTTTCCCATGCAGGCAGGGAGCCCAGGCAAACAGCTCCTGTGCCCAGTAGGGCCCCAGGACATCCCTGACCCTCCACAGGCAGCACAGCATCTCGTTCAGAGAGTTTTGTGACTAACTGGGAGAGTTACAGTGGAAATGCTGGTATCCCTGCTGTCTTGTGCATAGGTGTTAACAGAAGCAGCTTCATTATTTTCATTATATTCATTATATTCCCACCCTGGAGCCCTCTGGTCTCCTGTGCACTCCCCAGGCTGGAGGAAAGTCCCTCTCCCTTCCCTCTCTCAGAATAACCTCTCTTCATGGAGAAGTTGTTTGGGAAGCTGGTGCCACCAAGCTGTACTGGGGTCCCTGGGCCAGACACTGGTGGAGAGGGCAGGAGGCACAAGGAGATGCAGGTCTTGTCCTCCCATGGAGCAGAGCCAGTGCTGGGGGCTGAACGGGACCTTCTCTTACCCCTCCGGGCTTTGGGGTGTGCTGCAGGGCTCGCAGCCGGAGCTGGCAGGACCCACGTCCTGCTCTTTTGGGTTTCTGGCTGGTTTTTTGTTTGTTTTCCTTTAGGACTTGGCCGCTTTGGGGAGAGGAGTTTCTTTATTGGAAGGTGCAGAGTGATGTGAAGGGGAGGCTGAGGCGGGGGGGTGGGAGGGAGGGCACCCCTCCGCATGCCAGGCGTGCCTGCGGGAGCAGACAGGAGGACCCCGCGCTCCCACCCCGCTCCCACCCCCGCTCCCAGCCCCAGATAAAAGATTTTCAGCAGAAAACTTCCCAGGGCTGAGCCCGCAGGGCGGGGGTGCGGGGCTGGGGAGCTTTTGGCTGCGGGTCCCGCAGCCGGGGAGGGACACACAGGCACACAGCCGGCCGGCACCCGTACCCCCCCTTCAAATCCCCCCTCCCTTACGTGTGGCCGCGGCTCCCACCCCGCTCTTGAGCAAGCCCTGGGCCGGGCTGCGGGAGGGGCCCCGCTCCCCCGGCGGCGGAGGCAGGGAGCCCCCGGCGGGAGGCGATCGGTAACCGGTGCCGGCTCCGCTCCGGGTCCCCCCCCGCTCCCGGGGCCGGGCTCCCCGCCGCAGCGATGGGCTCCGGGCGCCGCCGGTCGCTTTTGCTGCTGCTGCTGCTGCTGCTGCCCGCGGTGTGGGGTGAGCCCCCGCGGAGGGACGGGGGGTGATTTGGGGGCTGTGCGGGCTGGGCGCCGTGTGCGTGGCGTGGCTGCGTGTGCCACGCTCGCCCGCGGGCCCGTCGGGGTATGCGGGCTGTGCCCCGCTCAGGGAGCATCAGCAGAGGCCCCGCTAAGGGCGGGTTGATGTCCCTGTAGGTGACTGCGGGCCGCTGCCCCGCATCAGCCACGCGGAGCCCCCGGAGGACACCAAACATCTGGAGAGCTTCAGCGTCGGCTCCAAAGTCACCTACGGGTGCGTTCAGGGCTACGTCAAACGGCCCCTGCGGTCGGATACCATCCAGTGCCTTGACAACTCCCAGTGGTCCAGCCTCACGGAGTTCTGTGGCCGTAAGTATTTCACCTGCTCGGGAAAGCGTTCGCCGTGTTAAGGGTTTCCTCCTGCAAAGAAACACACCATTGAGTCACCGGTCTCTTACTGGAATCTCTTACTGCCCCCTCCTCCTAACTCTGCACAGTCCGTTGGAGCCCCGTGCCGGTGCTCGGGTGTTAATAAAGATAAATCATTAGCTGGGGGAAGCGGAGGAAAGAGGGGCGGGAGTGTTGTGGCACAGCTGGCACAGCTGGCACAGCTGGCTGCCCATACAGGAGTTAAAGGGGGGGAGGGGGGGAGGAGGAAGGTTTGGCACCGAGGATTCACCAAGCTCTGCAGTGAGAACTGGCTGCGCTTCCCCACCTCGGACCCCTCACCAAGGGAATGGGCCGGGGGAGGGTGAGCACTGTGCTCGTGAACGAGTGACAGCGAGCAACTTTTAAAAGTCTTTTTCCATTAAAATAGTCACCTAGGGATGCTTTTGAATTGCACAGATTACCCATCACCTCCTTAAAAATATTTGTGATATCTATGTTTTGAGGGAGGGGCTTGTGCATCATCACTTGGATTTATGTTTATACGTATTTGAACGCAAAATATTGCTATTTTTGCTTTGTAACTGCACGCTTCTGGTTGTCTTTGCTGTTGCCAGGGAGCTGCCCCAGCCCACTACGGGTGCCCTTCGCTAAAATATCAGGAGAAGACGAAACGCTGAATTTTTATCCCGTTGATGTGACGGTGAGGTACAGTTGTCGCCTGGGCTATGAGAGTATCACGGAGCAGCCCCCCACCAGCACTTGTCGTGACAATTTGACATGGTCAGAAGTTCCCAAGCTGTGTCAGAGTGAGTGTCTCACGTCGTCTCGTCTTCCCCAATGTCCTCCCGCAGCTGCAGCCACAGCGCTGCGTTCCCATCTCTGATTTGTATTTTAGGATTGCTTTTCTTTGATGACTTTTAGCATAAGGTACCACCAGGCGCCCGGTTTGGCATTGCCACGCTGTCACAAGAAGTATGGCTGTGGGTTTTTTGCCTGTCTTAAGGATAATATCTTGTTCTTCTTTTTTTTTTTCTTTAGGGAAATCTTGTGGAATTCCAGCAAATCCAGAACACGGCAAAGTTATTGCAAAGGAGTATCTGTTCGGTACAAAAGCAGAGGTAGTTTGTAACCCTGGGTGAGTGTGAAACCAGCTTCCCACCGCCTCCCAGTCGCCCGGCCAGAGTGCAGCTGGGATGCACTGGTGTGTGAGCAGGGACAAGGGGCTCTGGCTGTCGAGTCCTCGGCACCTCTCTGGGGCGACGTGTTCTTGGTCGGTGACAACAAACAGATTTGTTGGTGTGGCTTTTCCCCCGGCAGGTACACGTTAAAGGGAGCCTTGGGCCACGTCTTGTGTTCCCTGAGGGGAGCTGAAGTCGCCTGGGGTCAAATCCCAGCTTGTCAGGGTGAGTGAGGTTCTCCAGCGCTGGACTGGGAATAGCAAATGTTCCAACTCAGAAATAGCAAATCCTGTGCTCATTTTACCAAGTTCAGGGAGGTGAGTGTCTCTGGGATGGAGACAGTGGGTGTGATGAACACAGGGACTCGCCGCTGCCTTCTGCACATAAAGACACATATAGATGAGTGACCCAGTGGCCGTGGTGTCCCCGCGGGCTGTGGCTGGCCCTGTGCACACAGGACAGCAGGCTGGGAGGCACCTAAAAGTAACTGTGTGCTGAGAGGGTGACCAGTGCTCCCATTTCAGCCCCTGCTCCTGCAAGGGTGCCATGCCAGCCCATGAGCATCCCAGGTGGCACCTCCTGAACCTTTTTCTTCTTCTCCCCCAGCTGTTTCTTGTCCTCCGCCTCCAGCGATTCCCGGTGGGAAGCACAACGGCACCGGGACGGGGGAGTTCCCCTACGACTCCGTTGTGACCTACACGTGTGAGCCTGGGCTGCGGCTGGTGGGGGAGGAATCTCTCCGTTGCACAACAGAGAACAGCGTCAGCGGCGTCTGGAGCAGGGCCCCTCCCCAGTGCAGGGGTGAGCCTTGCTGGATAATTCCCTGTTCTCCAGCAGCTTTTCTTGCTGTGCAGTTAATTTGTCCTAATTCCTTTCCCTCATAAAGGGAAGGGCCTGCTCTGGCCAGGTGTTCCTGGAGGGTTTGGTTCCTGCGCTGGTCTCTGCTTTGCAGGATGCCAAGGTCCACAACATGAGCACGGCCAGATACTCTTTTCCATTCTCCCTTTTATGAGGAAGTTTATTAAAGGCTGTGCAAAGAGTTTTAATAACTTCACAGCTGATGGACTGAACCTCAGGATGGATTTTTATCTAGCACCCAACGACCCCCAGGCAGTAAAGCCAAGTGGGGCAGCAGATTCCCCTCTACCCCTGTGTCACCAGGAGGGTCCTGGGTGACTCTTCCGCAGCTCTCGCTGTTGTAACTGCAGACACAGAGGTCAGAAGCCACCTGCCTGTGCTATGATTGCTCCTTTCTGAAGGCTTTTATACGTTAAGTATAAATGGGGAATTATCTAAAAATGAATTGTGAGTGGTTTTCCTTTATATTTTTTCTCTCTGTAGTTAGCACTACAGCAGCGACAGACCAAACAAAACCCTCGGAAGATAAAGCGTCAGAGAATCATGGCCGACTAGGTGAGAGCTCAGGAGAGGCTTTCTGCCTCTGGGTCATTTTCATTGCTGGAATTGCACCCACGTCGGGTGCCTGTCACTCCTCTTGCTGTTGCCTTTCTGCTCCCACTGTGCTCTTCATTCCTTTTGGTAGCTCCGTCTTCCAGTTTCTAAGGGGTTCATTCCCTGCTCTACTCCCCTTGTCTCCCAGCTGAGTGGCTCCTTAGTGACGTGATCCAGGGTGGCATTTTTAGTGCTTCCACCTCCTCCCTGCAGCCGAGCGCATCAGTAGAAACCCCTGGGGTTGTCCTGGCTGTGTCTGGATGTTGCTGAGGATGGAGGTAGCTTGGAGCTACGATCCTCAGCTCTGCCAGTGGGGAGAAGTGGGGTAAGGGACTCAAAAGGAGCATAATGATGTGTATAGTAGTTTATGACAGGTGGGTTTTATAGTGTTTTGTCTTCTCAACGTTTTTATGGTTATCTGAGTTTGAATAATGTTTTACTGTGGGCACAGATCCAGGACCTTCCCTGTTTAGTTATTGCCATTATCGCCTTCTTTTTTTTTAACATCTGTTTCCTTATTTTCTTCTCTAGTGGCTATTCTCATCCCTAGTTGCATTGGTAAGTAGTTTAAAATTGAAAATATGCTTTCCCAATGCAAAGTTGTTATTTGCTGTGAAATACCCCGAGTTGGTGGTTTTGGGGTTTTTTTGCCCCTCGTACTGAGGGTCAGGGGTTCTCTGCTGCTTTGCGAGCAGCGGATGGATGGTCTGCGTCTTAGTCTGTACCTGTCTGTCACTCTTTAATTGATAAAGTTGCTCTAAAAGGCCTTGGCAGGCACTGAAAGAGAAGAGATTGGAACATCCTTGTTGCAAAAGAGATCAAGTACTGAAAATGGTGAATGTGCTCAAAATAAATATAAAATAAACAGGTGGTGTCTATAAAAGCAGTAAACAAACGAGGATCCCACCCTTAAGATTAGCATGGACCACACTTGGCCATTTTTGTGCTGTCTTTGCATTATTCTGGCTGAGAGGGAGCCTCGGGGCGGGGGGGGGGGAGGGTGATGGGCAGCCCCAGAGCAAGGAATTTTGCTGCCACTCTTTTACCAAGCTGCAGTATTTCACTTCAGTTACATACCAAACTTGTTGTTTATTGTTATAATTTTGCTTCTTTGTTTGTGAGCTCTCCTGTTAGTCCTTGGAATTCTAGCTGTGATCCTCAGGAGGTGGAAAGACAATAAAAGGCAGTAAGTGAGCCTAAGCTGCCCCCTTCCCCAGCCTTACCTTCCCCCCAGGACAACTGGGCATTTCCTTTGAAGCTCTGACTGAGAGCAATTACCTTCAGTGTGTATTTGCACGGTTAATGCTGTCGGTCCATGTTGCTAAGTTGCTTTTTATTCCCTGAATTGTCTCTTCTCTGCCTCTTCAGCTCTTTAAACCTGCCTTTACAAAAGCAGAAGACGAAGGGAAAGGCTCCACCGATGCCCCCGATGGTGACGGGTGAGGAGAAGCAGCCCGTGCCGTGGCATTCCTATTTTTGGTAAGTTTGCTTGTCCAACCTGCCCAAAACCTTGGGCTGCTCTTCTGACTGTACCCACAGATCTCACCAGCGTTATTTCCAGCTACACCCCTTGCTGAGCCCCCCCAGCAGCCATCTTTGTGCCGTTTTTGACTCTAAAACACCCACACCTCTGTCTCAGCGATGGCTGCTTCACGGAGGGATTCCCCCCTTCCTTCTCTCGCCCGCAGCCACACGACCAGTTGCCACGTGTGTCCCACCTGTGAAGAAGGGCTCCACGCTGCCCTGGCCCCCCACGCCGAGCCTGTGCCCCATGGCTGTGCCACCTGCGAGGAGTGGTTGGGTGCCCAGCCCCACGCACCCCGCTCCTTCTCCATCCTCAGCATCGGCAGCGGGAACGGCCCGAGTCCTGCGGGCACCAGGTACCACCACCACCGACCCGGCTCCTGCTGCCCTCACAGGGGTCCATGTACAGCAAAACAGGGGGAAAAGGGCACTTCCTGTGGGGGCAAAAAGCTGGAGCAACCTGGTCTGGTGTCCCTGCCTAGGGCAAGAGGTGGCACTGGGTGGGCTTTAAGGTCCCTTCCAAATTCTATAATCTTTACATGAACAGAGCAGATTTAGCAGTTTGAATTCCCTTGATTCCTTAAAGTCCAGTTTTAACACTAGAAAGTACCTGCTCTTTAGAATGAAGTGGTCTGTAGACAGTAGCCATTCTCAGAAAGTCACATGTTCAGGTGGCTTCAGGCCATTCTCTCTTTTTCTCTGCATTCAGCTCTCCTCCCAAAACTGCAGATGTGCTGAGGGGTGAGGATGCAGAAGTAGCTGTTCTGGAGCAGAGCGACGCCGAGCAACCCATGGACCATGAAAGGTCTGTCTTCCGTCTTCCACTTAAAATTACACAGATGCCATAGTGAGCTTGAGTAAAAAGTCATGTCAGATTAGAGTAGAACTGTATTTATTCAAGTTGAAAATAAGAGTATTCTGCATATTTATTTCTCTCCTATGAGGTCAGGCTGAGAGAGCTGGGGTTGTTCAGCCTGGAGAAGAGAAGGCTCCAGGGAGACCTTATAACGGCCTTTCAATATGTGAAGGGGCTCCAGGAGAGCTGGGGAGGGACTCTGTGTCAGGGAGTGCAGGGACAGGACAAGGGGGAACGGGTTTAAATTGGAAGAGGGGAGATTTATATCAGATATTAGGAAGAAGTTCTTTGCTGAGGGTGGTGAGACACTGGAACAGGTTGCCCAGAGAAGCTGTGGCTGCCCCATCCCTG
>BJBW01016086.1:0-15068 GCA_004320125.1 Scolopax mira
GTCCCTGCCCAGGGCAGGGGGTGGCACTGGGTGGGCTTTCAGGTCCCTTCCAACCCAAACCATTTTGTGGTAGGATTCACCTCACCTGACTTCAGATGGTCCATGTGCCCATCTGAGCTCTTCTTCTTGCCTTTGTTACCGGCTTCTCCCTCTGTAGTTGGAGAATAAACATATAAAACACTTTGCTCAGTGATAAAGCGTTTTCAAGCGCTGGCCGAGAGCCGGCGTGTTGTGTCAGGAAGACACATGAACTGGGATTGAGCACCCAATTTTGGATGCATAAATGAGGCATGTGGCTTGTACCGGCCACCACATCTTCGTCTCTGAGCCCCGGAGAGACGGAGGGTTCCAGTTATTCCAGGTAAGTTCCTGTTTCTGTCACCACCCTCACCCTCAGGGGCTCTGAGGTCCTCCCGAAGCCTTCTCTTCTCCAGGCTGAACCCCCCAACTCTCTCAGCCCCCCCTCCCAGCAGAGGGGCTCCAGCCCTCCCAGCATCTCCGTGGCCTCCTCTGGCCCCGCTCCAGCAGCTCCGTGTCCTTGGGATGTTGGTGGCCCCAGAGCTGGAGGCAGCACTGGGTGGGTGTGAGGTCTCCTTGGAGCAGAGCAGAGGGGCAGGATCCCGCCCTGGCCCTGCTGGCCACGGGGCTGGGGATGCAGCCCAGGGGGTGGGGGGGTTCTGAGCTGCCAGCGCACGTTGCAGGGGAATTCTGAGCTTCTTAAACAGGTTGGGTCTGGCAGAGGGCTGGGATGTCCGTGAACTCAAAGCAGGGGAGATGGAGCTTTGAGGCTGGATGGAGGAGCAGAACCCACCTGAAGCTCCCCGGTGGGGCAGCAGCACCCGAGGGCCGTGGTCCATGGGGGAGAGCTCTGGGAAGGGCCACCCAGGCTCTCCTTCCTGTGATCCCCGGCTGAAGCACGGCTGCACATGGCCTGCAGGGCTCAGGCAACTCCCTGCCAATTTTGGGTTCGCTTCATGTGCCACCAGGTCATTAACAGCTGTAATTAGACAGGTTTCAGCGCCTCCTTCCATGGCGGCTGGGCTGCGGGAAGGGTGGGGAGCCCGGCTTTGCTCAGCCCCAGGCTTCTGATCTCCGCGCCGGGCACACCCGGGCCTGGTCCTCCCCGCGGCAGCGGATGGGTGGGACATGCTCAGGGGCTTACCCAGCCCCAGAAGAAAAGGTGATCTCCATTTGAGAGCTCTGGACCGGGAATGTGCCCTTGTGGCCAAGAAAGCCAATGGTCTTCAGGGGGGGCATTAAAAAGAGCGTGGCCAGCAGGTCAAGGGAGGTCGTTCTCCCCCTCTGCTCCGCCCTGGGGAGGACTCACCTGGAGCCCTGGGTTCCAGTTCTGGGCTCCACAGTTCAAGAAGAACAGGGAAGTGCTGGAGAAGGTCCATCTTCCCCAACTCTCTCAGCCCCCGCTCCCAGCAGAGGGGCTCCAGCCCTCCCAGCATCTCCGTGGCCTCCTCTGGCCCCGCTCCAGCAGCTCCGTGTCTCTTTGGCGGGGGGGAGGCCTGGATGGCCTCCGCGGTCCCTTCCCCCCTGCCCCAGGCCCAGACCGACCGGTCTCCGGGGATCCGCAGGCCCCGGCCCGGCCCCGACGGCCCCGTCCCTGGGTGCCGACTCCCGGCCGATGGGGGGCGCTCTTCCCCGCCCTCACGCCGCCGCAAAGCACCCTGGGAGTCGTAGTTCTCACCCTCTTCCTCCGGCCCCCGCTACCGGCCGCGCCTCACCGTCTTCCTTCCCGGCTCCCGCCGGCCCCTCGCCCGCTGGGGAATACCCGGCTCCAGGCCGCGCCCCGGCCGCGAACCACCGCTCCCGGCGCGCTCCGCTCCGCCGCCTTCCGCTTCCTCCGCCCGGCGCCCCTCGGGCCTTGTAGTTCCCCCGCCCTATTCACGACGGGCTCTGCGCTGTTTCCGCGCCGTAGCGCCCGCAGGCCGGGATGGGGCGCTACGCCACGGCGGCGGCGTAAGGGCGGGCTCGAGGACTCCGGGGCAGGCCGGGCCGCCGGCGGAGCGGGAGGAAGGCACCGGCGGAGCGGCCGGGCGCCGCGGCGGGCGGGGAGGGAGGGAGGGGGTGGGTGGAAGTTGCCCTGCCCGGGGGAAAGTGCGGCGCCGGGGCTCGGAGGGGGACACGCCAGCAGCAGCGCGGCCGCCTCCATCCCCAGGTAAGCGGCGGCGGGGGGTGTCGGGGACGGGCCGGCCGGGGCCTCCCGCGGTTCCCAGCGGCTCCGCCGGTTTGGGGGCTCTCCCGGCCCGGAGTCTCCGGCTGGGCCCCGGCCTCGCCGGGCCGCCCCCACAACCTGTTGCTGGTGGGCCCGTGCCGGGGGGGGTAAGGGGGGGCGGCGGGAGCCTGGCCTGGAGGCTGGGGGGGAAGAACACCCGGTGCCGGGGTCCCGCTGCCGAGGGCTGCGGCTGTTGGGGTGGCCGGTGAGGTGAGGGGGGCTGCGGCTGCCTCCCTCTCCCCCGGTACCTCAGCCCCTTCCTCTGCGTGAACCTCCTCCCGCCTCAGTTTTAACCCACTCCAGGGCCTGTGCGGGGACGGGGGAGGCTTCGGGAGTCCCCTCACCGGCCTGCCCTCCGCTCGGGCTGCGGGGAGCCGGAGCCTCCCGGGGCCGCTGGGGCACGGCAGCGGCGCCGTGGCCGTTCTGGGGGGCACTGCTGGGGGGCTGGCACCGGCGCTGGGCCACGGCACAGCCCCCGGGAGAACCGGGGACCCCCCTCCTTCAGTCTGCACCCCAACCTCCAGCTTAGAAACCCGTCCGCCGGGGCTAAGCAGGGTTTTGGGCAGAGTTTCTAAAGTGTTTCCAGGTTTGCCCTTTGGAGTCGGTCACCTGGTGCTGCCTGGGGCTCTGGAGCATCCTACGGCCGGTCAGGGCCCCTGGATCTTACCACACGTCAGCCCAGCTGCGGTTGTGAGTGTGTCACCTCCCTGCCCGGGCTGCAGGAGCCTGTTAGAGCAGCTGGAAAAGGCTCCGCACACTCTTTGGGCTCTCCCCAACCCGTGCTTCCCTTCCTTCCCAAAGCATCGAGAACCAAGTGTTTTGGGGTGGCTGTCTGGTGAAGCGTTGGGGGAGATGGAATAATGCCCACCTTGTGTTTGAAATGTCAGATTGTTTCCTCCAAGCCTTTTTTCGGATGGAAATCTGGGCTGATGCTCAGCGCTCCGGAGGCCCGCAGGCCTGGGATGCGGATGGGTGGTTTTTCATGGTCGGACAGAAGGTTATCTGAGAAGTGCTCACTGTACGTGGCCTGGGGCGCTCGTGCGGGGACGGGGCGCAGTGCTGCGGGTCGGTCAGGAGGTACTGGAGACCAGGAGATGTGTTTAGAGGGAGCCAAGATGGAGATGGCTGATGGAGAAAGGCTGCAGATCCCAGACTGTAGCCCTTGTGGGTCTGAACACAGAGATCTTGCCATACTTTGTATGGTGTCACCTGGATTCATAGGGACTTGTGCTTCAGGGCTGTCCTCTGCGTGAGATGCTACATTTTCTAAACTGGAGTAGACCTGTGGTGGGAAGGTGGCCGAGTGACAGACCAGCCTCTGGTGATTCTTTGGTGTGAAGGTGGTGAGGCACTGGAACAGGTTGGGCAGAGAAGCTGTGGCTGCCCCATCCCTGGAGGGGTTCAAGGCCAGGTTGGAGGGGGCTTGGAGCAACCTGGTGTGGTGGGAGGTGTCCCTGCCCAGCGTTTTAAGGTCCCTTCCCACCCAAACCATTTTGTGATGCTATGAGTCTGCACGTGGCTTTTGCGTGGCCATTTCTTGAGACCCAGCTTGTGCCTGTGTGTGAACCAGGACTGAGCTCTGCCTGAGGAAGGAGCTGCAGTAGCATAACACATGCCAGAGAGTCATCATTCAAATTACTGTGATTTTGTGTACGTGGGGATATTAACTAGTTTAAAGTTGCATCAGCTTCTGTTTGTGTCCAAGGCTTTAAGAGTTGGAGGCAGAAGGCAAGACCCAACATTGCTCCCTTCCCCGGGAGGGGTTGGAGGGCTGGAAGGGCCTTTGAAGGTTGGATGTGACTGGCTGTGTTTGCAAAGCCATATTGCTTTGGCAGGAGAGAAAGTGGCCTCCTTGAGCCTGATGACTCGGTGCGTAAGGGAACCCGAGGCACGGGCCAGGCATAATGTCTTTTGAATCGAAATCAATATTGAAAAACAAACCAAAACTGCTAAAGCTGCACATAAGACGGGTCGGGCATCCTGCCCAGGCTCAGAGCTGTCTGGCGGTGGTGGAAGGGCTGGGTGACCCTCTGGAGGGGCCTGGGTGGCCTCGGGAGATGCGCTGGTCACCCCCTGGCTCTCCTGGGCACCCCGAATCTTTTCTCTGGATAGTGCTGGCTCTGCAGAGGGGACAGGCCTGGGCCCTGTTCTGCCTCGGCCAGCTGAGCGCCACTGGCTGTTACCTTGTGGAAAACGTGCTGCTCGCATCTGTCCTGGAGGGTTTGGGGGACCTTGGGACCTTGCCAAGTTTGCAGTGGTTGCACGTGAGACCTCGAGAGAGACCCAGCCAGTCCCGGGGCCGGCAGACATGGCTGTGCTGATCGGGGGGGACATGGTCAGGTGAAATGCAAGTGGGAGAAATGCTTTTTTTCCTCCCATCTTCCCTCTTCTTCCGAGGCTCTTGTTCGTTTCTGGGTTTGTTCTGGCTCATCCCGTGAGCTTAGGGCTCTGGGAAGGAACAGATCCCAGGGCTTTTCTACGAGTGAGGGTCCTTTCGAAGCAGGGGGAGGCTGGAGGGAAAGGCTGGGGCTGCAGCCCCGGGGACAGGGAGAGAGGAGGCTGGTGGGGAAGGCGTGTGTCCCAGCCCCGGGTCCTGCAGGGACGGCTCTCTCCAACGCCGGGAGGAAACCTGTGACGGGCCCGTCCGCTGGGTCCTGGGGCTCTGAGGAAGGTCACACAGAGTGTGACAGGCAGCCTCGGGAAAGCTGCTTACGCGGGTGGGAAAGGGGAGTCGGGGCTTCCTCCTCGTTCTCTGTCATAATTCTGCTCTTGGGAGCGAGATGTGCTGCCTGCTCCCCAGAACCTCCCGGGGCTGCCCACGGTTGTCTCTGCTGTGCTGGTGGGACCCTGCAGCTCTGTCCAGGCCACCATCCCTCAGCTGGGCAGGGAGGATGGAGCCGGCTACCACCGAATTGCTTCCGTGCTCTCGTTGCTGTTTGGAGTGAGGACCCTTGCCTTGTGTTCCGCGATGGCAGCTGAGGAGCCCCAGGGCGCACGAGAAACGTTCAAGTCTTGCCTTTGCAGCTCCCCGTGCGTTGGTGGCTCTCAGGTTGGGCTGATAGGAAATGCCGGTGGCATTCCCAAAATTAGCTTGTGCGTTCAGTCGCTTAAAAGATGAGGAGGGTTTTTGTGCAGCATTTCCTCTTGCGCTGGAAAAAAATGCTGCTGCCCTGGTGCCTGGGCAGGAGGGAGAAGGGGAAGCCCGGGAAAGGAAATAAGATCCAAAGAAGTGTGTCACCAGCAGAAAGAGCAATTGTTTTCCTGCATTTATATTGCAGAGCGTCGTCCCGCTCAGGCAGCCCGTGTTTGACAGCCAAGATAATACATTTATATTGATGTAATTAGCGGGACGTGGAGTTTGCTGAATGGCTCGGGGGCAGCCTGCTTTTCAGTCTAACGCCGGCAAATAGATCCGGGAGGATTGGAAAGCTGCTGGGGGTTGCTGGAATTGGCCCTTTGGGTTTCTGGAGGTTGAGTACATAACTGCTGATATTTCCTATTGTGCTGTACCCTGCCTCGTTGAAAAGAAAATAACTTGAGGGAACACGGGGCTATTTTTGCTGGCTTGAGATGATCAAGTTTGATTTCTGAAAACTGAAGCCGAGTCTTTAGGCTTGCACATTACAGACAGCATTGGAAGCATCTCTCTGTTCCTCTGCAGACGCTTTGCCGGTGGTGGAAACTCTAATGTGTGTTCATAAAAAAACCACCAAAAATAGCTTTTCTGTTCTTGCAGTGCAGTCCCTTTTGTAGCAAGCCTAAACGCTGAGGGTCTGAATGGCATTGGTATTAGGGGAGGTGGCAATTGCCCTGTGCCAGGGGGGCCAAGCTGTGGTCTCACCCCTCTCCTGGGATGAGCAGCCCTTGCTGAAGCCGCAGAGTTATCCATACACACTTGCTTTGGTAAAATAGAGACAGAGACCTTCCAAAAAGCTGTTGTGGCCCCTCGGTGATATCACCCAGTTGCATTTCTAACGTAGCACTGCCTGTGGCACCTGAGTTTCCCTTTAGCATCTTGTTCCCAGTGCCAGCCCAGATGATTTTGGTTTACTGAGGGTGTCACGGGCAGCTTCCCAACTCCCGTTGCGTTCCTCTGACAGCAGAAGGTCCTTCTGCTCCCGTAACAAAAAGGTCTGCAGAGATGCTGACTCTCAGGCTGGGAGCAGGAGTTAACTCCCCCATCTTTGTGCTGGTCTGTGGAAGTGGGAACCCATCACCAGGGCCCTCCTGTGCTGGGCTGTGTCCTCTGCAGCGTGGCAGCTCCGCTCTCCGGAGAGGCTGCACCACTGATGGTGGTCAAGGTCGTGCTCTCCTGCTTGTCTGTGTCGGTCACCTCCCTGCAAGCCTCATGGCAGCAGGCAGGGCTCGGGCAGTCCTTGGGCTTTCAGCACAGCCAAAAGGCTTTATTTTAAGCTGCTGGCTGTTAAGCGGTTTCTCTTCCTTGCCCATGCGTCTGCGACCACGTCTCCTGCGAGAAAAATGACGTGGTGTCACGTCGGCTGATGTGGGCATTAGTGGGGTACTCTGTCCTCTGGCGTTTGTCTCGCTCTCTCTTTACCTCTCCTAAGTCTTTAACCCTTTCCAGTGAGTGGCAGCAGCTCAACTGGGCACCCTGGAGATGCTGTGGGCCTGAAGTCCAGACCCTCGGGCTAAAAGGATCAGGCTGGTCCTTTTGAACTTTCATCAGTCCCTTATTTCCTTTTTCCTGGTGCCTGAGAGGTGTCTCTTGCCTGCTCCTCAGCATTCTCCATTTCCTGGTTTGATTCCATTAGGGCACGTGCCCAGGTGTCTGCCGTAGGTTGTCTTTTCCCCACTGCCTGGAAATCTCTGGAGTGCAAAGTTCTGGTAGAGAAAAGCTCTTGGTGAATCGACCAGCACCTGCCCCGGGGGCATCACGCTCCACCCGATGGCAGGGCTGTGGGGACAGTGGGCACGGTGGCGGGGGCAGAACCGGGTCTGTGGCTCTTGTGTGCTGCTGCCGTGCTCCCAAAGAGGCTCAGGGATCACGTTGCTCTGGCTGAATCCTCATTTCCTTTATTGTGCTCTCCCCAGTCTAAAATAGAGGAAGTGAGAGAGTGCTGGAGAGTCAGGGAGTTATGGACAAGGGTTCTTTTTGCCTCTGTCTGATAAAAGCCTATCTCAAAGGAGACACAAGTCTGAATTCATTAAAACTTCCACAAGTATGAATTCATTAAAACAGGTTGTTTGCAGAGCAGAGAATATGAACGGGGAAGAGGAAATGTCTTGGGAGAGGGAGGTTTGCCAAGGCCATGCCTTCTGGGGGTGGGATGGGCACGTTTGACATAACCGGAGGAATTTGTACTTTTGAATTTCCAGTAGCTGTAACTGCTAACGATGTCCCGGCCACGCGGAGTAATGAACATCTGTTTCTGTATTTGCACATGCAGGCGCTGTGCCCCTCCAGACAGCCCCGCGCTCACATCCAGCCCCGCTGGGAGATCCTGCCCGGTTCCTAATTGTCACGAGCTGTCCAGAATCCTTACCGTGAAGATCCTGCTGTGCTCCTGAGGTGGTGCGGTACCTGCTGCGACCACAGCGCTCGCCGGAATGCTAAACAGCCTCTACCATCACGGGGAGTAAGGCCAAGCGGTGGGAACACAACTATAAAGTCACCGCCAAAGGTTCTGAAGCCACAAGTGAAGAATCTGACCCAAAAGCAGAGCGACTCCTGTCTCCAGGCAGGACCGAGCTCCAGCCAATGCCACAGGAACCACAGAGCCTTCTGAGAGCTCAAGTTCAAGTGGATGCACATTGAATCACCTAAATCGTGAGGTTCGTTGCGTGCGCTGGTGTGAAATGCTGGTCACAGAATCACACGGGTTTGGAAGGGATCTCTGGAGATCATCCAGTCCAACCCCCTGCCAGAGCAGGGCCACCCACAGCAGGTCCCACAGGAACATGTCCGTGTGGGTTTTAAATATCTCCATAGATGGGGACTCTACTGGGCAGCCTGTTCCAGGGCTCTGCCACCCTCACAGGAAGGAAGTTCCTCCTCATGTTTAGATGGAACTTCTTATGTTCCAGTTTGTGNNTCCCTGGGCACCACTGAAAAAAGACCGGCCCCATCCTCCTGACACCCACCCTTGAAGTATTTATAAGCATCTATCAGATCCTCCCTCAGTCTGCTCTTCTCCAGACTGAAAAGACCCAAGTCCCTCAGCCTTTCCTCAGCAGAGAGATGCTCCAGGCCCCTCATCATCTGTGTGGCCCTCTGTTCTCCCCTCTCCAGCAGTTTCCTGCCCTTCTTGAACTGGGGAGCCCAGAACTGGACCCAGTGCTCCAGATGGGGCCTCCCCAGGGCAGAGCAGAGGGGGAAGATGACCTTTCTCCAACTGCTGGTCACGCTCTTCCTGATGCGCCCCAGGATGCTCTTGGCCTCCTTGGCCACAAGGGCCCATTGCTGCCTCATGGGCATCCTGTTGCCCACCAGAACTCCTAGGTCTTTCTCCTCAGAGCTGCTCTCCAGCAGGTCAGTCCCAACCTGTCCTGGTGCAGGGGATTATTCCTCCCCAGGTGCAGCTTGCCCCTGTTGAATTTCATCATGTTCCTGGGTCAGCCCGGAGTCCCCGTGGCCATTAATTCTCACGTGCCTTTCTCTCCTCTCTGTTCCCCAGCTCGGTCCAGCGGCCGCTCCTCACAGGCTTGGTGTGCAGAGACCATCTAGCATGTTCCTCCAGCTGGGCCGCTCAGCCGGTGCCATCAGCAGCCGTTCCGTTCCAGGGACACCAGGGTGACCTCCCACCAGCCGGGCATCGGACCTGCAGAGCAGAAGCCCTGTTGGGTGAGAGGCTGTTCTGACTTTTCTCTGTGCTGGGCTGAGAGGGGCTGAAAGGAAAAAGGAAAAAGAGCTTTTCTCCTCTGGTTTGTGAGCACGGTTACCCCGCTGCTTGTCCCCCACACCTCTCGTTCTTGTCTTTCTGTGTTGTTTTGATTCCTTCTGTGAGTGTTCCCTGCTCCTCACTGTCTGTGCCAAGGCCACGTGCTCTTGTGGGTGCAGATACCAGCGTCCCCTGGTTTTCTCACGGTGAAGGAGAAACTGTGAGAGCGGAAGAGAAAATGTGGGGTCTTCCAGGACCTCGTGATTATAAGCTGTGGTGGCAACTGTGTGACTGTCCCAGGGTGTGTTTGGGGCAATGCAAGGGCAGGGAAATAATTGTGAGAAACTCTGCATTGCTTTGCCTGCAGTAACCACAGCACCATGGCAGCTCCCAGCCCAGCACTGGGACAGGGAGGTGGCTGTGCCCTACCTGACATGGCTGGGCTCCTTCAGCCTGGCCGTTTAGAGCCTGCTCTGCAGAGACAGGTGGTGAGGAGCCAGGCCGAGCTTGTACCCTCAGGATATGCTTGCTCTGTAGGAGAGTGTCTGATGGTGGTGTCCTTGTGTTCAAATGAGCCAGGCTGGTGTGGCCTTGTCCAAGCCAGGGCTTCAGATGAGTTGAATGGACACCAGTGTGCTGTGTGTTGGCCCTTCTGGTCTGCCTGGATGCTTATGGGTGAGCTGGAGTCCCCGTGTGATTTTGGTGTCCAGCTTCAGCAGAAGGTCTGCTGGAATCTCGTATGGTTTGGGGTCAGTGTAGCCATGAGCACTCTGGTCTTTGAGTGGTGACTGTCACCAGGCAGGTGTTGGCTGAGATCTGTGCCATGGCTGGTTCTGAACTGCAGGATGGATGAAGTAGCGTTCCTCCTTTTGGATCAGTGTTGATGAAGCTTTGGATGACCTCGCAAATGCTACTGCAGATGTGCAAAGCCCTTGTCCCCGCTGCCTGACCATGCCATGCAGAGCCTGCTAGAGGGAAGGCTGGGGGACTGGAGCATCACAGGAGGTTATGGCAGCTGGGTGTGTTTTGCAAGGCATTTGAGAGACTCCTCTAACGTGCTCTCCTCTCCATCGGCCTGTTCGGGTGGAGGTGGGTTGAGGATGCAGCCGGACCAGCTCTGTCACTGTGGAGGTGTCTTGGGTGGCTCGTTAGGGCTGACTTTGTTGGAGCAAAGGCAGCTTCTTACTCCCAGCATCTGTGTTACATTTCAGCCCTCTCATCTCAGATCACAGCATTTTCCTCCTGTGATCATTGTATTTGTTCAAATAACTGCTCTCATGGGCAAATATTGCTGAAGGCGTTGTGTAGCAGCACACATCCCAGTTCCAGCTGTACTGGTGCAGCAGAAGAGGAGCCGCTTGTGAGTGGGACAGTAAGTCAGTGTGGCTCCTCCGGTGAGGAAAGAAGAGTGTCCTAGTGGGGTCAGCCACTGTTAGATCTGGCACTTCAGGTGTTATTCCAGTCATATAATTTCAATTACAGACTCGTCTCCTAACAGAAATAACAGTGTGGGTGGGACATCAGTGCGCAGAAGGATTCCTGGGTTTTTCAGGCTCATTGAGTTGTGCAGGTTCTTTCAGATCATCGAGTTTAACCATCAACCCAACACGGACAAAACCCATCACTAACCCGTGTCACCTGGATGTCCCAGGAGAGGGTACAGGGGTGATGTGGAGGAGGACAGGGGTGAGCAGTAACGTGTTGCTCCTCCATTGGGTTATCAAACCGAGCCAAGTAACTGTCCCCTCTGGGTTCCTCTCTCCCTGTCCCACCTCCCCCGTGCTCTCAGAGCAGGGGGCAGCCTCTGGTGTGGTTCTCAGCGATTCTTAATGCTTTTAACTCATGGTGTTTCTGGTGGAAATGCCAAATGCCACTCCTGTGTGCCAGGCGTATCCTACCTCTGCGCTTGCCAAGCACAGTGCTTTAAATCTAGGCCAGCTGGTTGGAAATTGGGATGTGGTGTCCAGCGAAGCTGGAAAAGTCCAAATTGTATACAAATGGCAGAAGGAGGCAGCCAGGTAGTGCTGTCCCTGTGGAAGGAGTCCTGGTGGCTCTGGGCAGGGCAGTGTGGTGGAGACTGGGAGCCCTCTCTAGCACGGGATGTGGTTGGAAGGGGTTTGGATGAATTACATATTTCCTGGTGTCTGACCTGGGTTAGAATTAAACCTTGGCCGGAGTGTCTGGGGACAGGGTGTTCAGGGGACACCACCTCCACCTCTGAGACTTTGCTTTCCACGTCCATGGGTTTTCACTGGCTGCGAGACTCCACTTCTTGGTGCAGCTCTCTTCCCCTCCCTCCCGCAGCAGCCAGCTCTTCATCTGCTTATCTCTCAGCTTAGCATGAGCTGGAGATACAATCCCCCGTGTCCTTTTGGGTACGACCTCGTGTTTCCGCCATCCTGGGCAGCTCCAGCCCTCTTACACACTCAGCTGGTTGAGTGACTGGGAGGAATTTCACGGGTCATCCAGACTGGTTCCCTACTGGGTGATGACTCCTGAAGACAGTCATCTTGTGCAGGTCGTGAACTTATCCAGGAACTAATTGTTGGGACTAACCCTGTGCTTTTTTCCCCCCAGTGCTTGTGGAGCAGCCGGTGCAGAGATCTGCTCTCTGAAAGGTTACAAACCCTCCTCTGGCTTCCAGGCTCCAGTTTTCCTGGGCTGGTTGGTTGTACTCGTGCTGTTGCAGAGTGTCACCTTGCAGACGAGAGATGACTTGCAGATTTTTTTCCTTCCCTGGTTGGTTGTACCTTTACGTCCCGCGCCAGCTGTGGCTCTCAATGCAGATTTGCCCCAAGAAATGTGTTGAAAGCTACTTTGTTTTTCTGTCTCTTGTGTTTGAGAGGTTGGTTTTGCGGGGCCCGTTTATCTCTGTGTTGTGCTTTTGAGTGTTTTAAGTGCAGGTGGAGTTGGGAGCTGCACAGTTTGTGCACATTAGCGAGTACAGGAGAGCACTTTTTGCGCTCCTGTCACTTCTGTTGTCTTTTTTTAATGTTTGTCCTTGCTACTTGTGCCATCTTGCCCCTTCAGGGGGGAGAGAAGTTGTCAGAAGCAGTTGAATCAAGGTGAACCTGATAAAGCAATGTATTGAAGAGCCGGTGCCTGGCTCTTACTGGTGGCTCTTATTCATGTTTATCTCTAGCTGTGAATGTGCAATAACAACAGTTCTGTTGGGCACAGGCTGGCACAGCCTCAGACAGGAAGATCTGCTGTTTACCAATCAACACTCTGCTGTAAGTGAGAAAGGGGGGAAAAAAAAAAATGTTTTATTGCCGCTGCGTAACCCAGAGCGGAGTTAAACCTTCCTGGAGGGGGAAAAAAAAAAAAAAAGAGGAAACTAAAAGCACATGTGTTACTCAAGATGCATTTTTCCTGGCAAGAGTCCCATGTGTGTGTTCTTCCCGCAAAGCATCCCCTTCTGCTGCTCCCCGTTCAGCCCGCAGCCCGCCAGTGGCAGGCAAGGAAAAGCTTCCTGTTTTCAGAGTGCAACCGGGCTGGGGAGGTGATTTTTGGGGTAAGTCTGTGAGCTGAGCAGGACGACAGAACTCTGCTGTGAGGATTAGAAATAGGAGGAGGAAAAGATGTGGAAATGAGATCTGCTGGGAAAGCTCCCCGGATCGGCTGCGGGGCTTGGCTGGCTTTGTTTCCTCCCCTTTCTGTCTTTCTGTGGCATTACCGAGATGGTGCTAATGAGCCGATGGTGCTAATGAGCCAAGCCCTGCCAGCCCCCACACACACTTTTGAGCACACGCTTTTGTGAACGCTGTGCTCAAAAGTCACCCACAGTTGGGCAGTAAACTGGAGGATACAAGCGGCTCATTGCACTTCATTGAAGCAATGTTAATTGATTTAATGGAGCACTAGGGTTTTAGAGGTTTGGTTGTGGGGTTTTTTTAGTGTCTGTGTGTGCATTCAGACTCTTCTTCGGCAGTGCCTTTAGTGCCATTTTCATGCTTATTCAGAAAAGGACCGTCCTGCTCCTCAGCTGACAATGGAGATGGATTTTGAAGTTCACCCTTATTTTGAAGAAACCTTCCTGTTCTTTGCTTCTCCCTCTTTTTCTCCCTGTAGCCTATAATTAAGATGTTGATTGCCCTTTCAGATCTGTATAATCTCCACTCTCAAAGTGACCGTGATAGATTTCCAGTAGCTCACTGGATAATCTATCACTGGTTTATGGTGTCCTGAGCAAGGGAGAAGAGGGAACTTTGGTCAGACTTTAACGCTGGTTGCTTTGGGACTAAGCTGGCTCTACAATAAATCTACTTTTCCTATCAATTTTTTGCTTCAGGCTTTGGATGCCTCTTCCCCTGCCTGCATACTTATGAAGAGTCAGTGCTGGGCATTAAATGCAGCTCAGCCCAACTCGGCTGCTCTGTGTGAGTTTCTTCTGGGGTAAAGTTGGGCCAGAACCACTTTCGAGGCAGCTGGAAGAAGGTAAAGATCCATAAGCTCGCCTTTGCATGTCGGTGTCCGTGGCCTGAAAGGTGTGCTGCTGTTCTGGACTTGGCTAAAGCGCAGCATGAAGTGGCAGGTCCTGTTCTGTGCTGCTCTTGGACTTCCAGGTTAAATGATCTTGTTAGGCCATTAACAGCCCATCTGGAAATGTGTTTCCAGGCAGCTGACTTCATCTCGGCAAGTGGCGCCCCAATCTTTCTCACCAGGATCTGGAAAATAGCCCGTTTTGCAGCTTCCAGTCCCTTAGATTTCCTCTAAGGCCCTAAGGTCTGACTGACCTCTCTGCTCCCAGCCCCGTGCCCCACGCCAAACGTTTGGGTGGGTAATATTTACTCTTCTCTCCACTTCTCTCCATTTCCCTCTCCCGTTTGCAGTGCTTGTGCGCTGCCTTGTGAACCTGAAGATCAGTCCTTGGCCCTGGGAGGTGAGGTGGTACTTTCTGAGCCACAGGACTCTGCTCCAAGCTCTGTGGTCCATCACAAGGGCTGAAAAAGCCTCCCACGTCCCATTTGGCCCACACCGGCCAGTCCTTCCTGTTGTACCTTTGCCTTGGTCTGTCCATGGAGGTACCTTTCCACCCCTCCTTGCAGAAGCTTTGTGAGGAACCTGGAACTTGTTGACACCTGAATTTCCTGCCGAGGCCACAGCACTTGGGCTGCCCTGGCAGGAGAGGACAGGAAGAAAGAGCAGCAAAACTTTGCTTCTTGTCACCAAGACACCAGCTTTGTGGCAGGTTCAGCACGGAACATCCCAGTTTGCTCGGCTGCTTTGCAATGGGGGTCCCACGTGGGACCACGGGAGCTTTTGCTGCTCTTGAGCTCTTGTTGGGTCGGTGTCTGGCATCCTGGATTTCAGTCTGTCCTGCGTCTGTCAGAGGTGGAATGTCTTGTTGCTTGTCTGCCCCTTTCCCTCCCCCCCAACCTTGTAGAAAAAGGCAGGTTGTTCTCCCTTCCTCCCCTGGGGGTACTTTTTTTATCAGGGTCACCTCAGCCTGGTGAACATAAGTCATGCTCTGCTTGGTACCCTGCTGGCTTTGCACGTCCTCAGGTCCTGCCACGCTGCCCTGTGGGGCTGGGACCCCGCTGTCCATCCCTGCTGTGCACACAAATGCTTGAGCTTCTCTTCCCAGCTCTGGTTGGCATGGCACCCCCACACGGCGTCCATCTTCAGTTATCCCGTGCCTGACCGACCCCCTCTGGGACTCTGTAACCCCCCTGTGCTGACACGTCTCGTGCTCTGGACCTTACCCGTCCCTGCACACTGTTCCCTGGACCCCCTGAGTGTGTGTCTCCTTCAGTGCTGGGTGGGGAGATCTTCTCCTATGCATGGTGGCAAGCTTAAGTAGGGAGCCATGTCTCCATGATGGATGAAGTGGCAGTCTGAGAGAGTTGGGGGGTTCAGCCTGGAGAGGAGAAGGGAAGAGCTTGGAGCCCCTTCCAGTCCCTCAAGGGGCTCCAGGAAAGCTGGGGAGGGACTCTGGATGAGGGAGGGGAGCCCGAAGAGGAGGGGGAAAGGTTTGACCCTGCAAGAGGGGAGATGGAGCTGAG
>BJBW01016088.1:0-33883 GCA_004320125.1 Scolopax mira
TGTCGTTCTGGTTGGTCGATTCGGTCAAAACCACGACATTGGGACTTCCTTTTGTAGTATATGCTAAAGCAAGGGCAAGCCTATGAAACTGTATTTCTGATAGCTTCCACACCCAAGAAAGGACTTGAAGGAGCACTACATGGATGTGATCCAGGTTTACAATTACTGGCTGCTAACAACCAAAGTTCCTAAACTGTGGACCCACCTGCTTGGGCAAAAGGGTTTGCTACAAAGGTTAGTCAGGCTGTCCTGGAGTTATGGAGCTGAAACAGACAGCATTTTCAGAAAGGCAAGCTGTGTGTTGACATCAGCAATGGCAAAATGTAGTGACACATTTTCTAAATAATCTTCTAAGAAAGACAAACTTGTGGGTTTCTTTATGTATTCTAACCTGGCCCCGACCACTGAAATCTGTCAGAACAAGGATGGTGCATAAGCCCCCATAAATATGGCTGATTTGTGCAAAACCAACAATAATCCTTATAATACACAATCTATATTATACTTCTTAGCTCCTGTTCTATAATCCCCTGTACACATTAATCTCTTAGAAATATTACACGTAGAAGAAAAGCCCTGAGTATTGTGAATATCTCTTTAGCAGAATTCATCCTATGTAATACAACTCTTTCAGTGGCCGACGGTGCAGTACCATCTCTCTTACTCTTCTGACTCTGGCTCTCCTTTCTCTGGGGCAGATACACCAAAAGCAAAACACTCTTTTCTGTTGTGCAGCATCCTGGGAGCTCTCTCTTTCTACAGTTGCAAATCCTTTCCTTCAAGCCTCAGGAAGGGAAACATAGCATTTTGAGAGCCAAACACTATATCAGAAATTCTACCCGGTAGTTTGACCCCTCAAATAGAAATGTTGTTAAGTGCTGCCAAAAAGATTCTGGTCTGCTATAATGAAAGAATATCCACTCATTGTGGGTAAGGCTTATGCTAGAAAACCAGATGCTACACAGTGGATTGGGTATCAGCACCACAGGCTTCTGATGTCTCTGTAAGTGCCCTATAAGAAAGCTGGTTTTTGCATTTTAGGTGCACCAAATAATAGGGTAGTATTGAAGTAGAAAGGGTTTTTTCATACAGCAATTTCATGTTGATATTCAACTTTGATTATTTTTTGACATGCACAGTAATAAGTCTACAGATCAATTATCCCTTAGATTATCATGTCAAGCATATTCATTTTTATAATACTTTGTCTAATCAGACAGCTCAATTGCTTTGAGCTAAATACTGAAGACTTCGGACCTGCCTGTCTCAAAAGAGAAAATAAAATGGCCATTTCATCACCACATATATTTGCCTGTATACTGCTAATTTATCAGAGCACTTACATTGGGAGCAAGATTAGAGCTTTTCAAGGTAGTAAAAAACTGCAGGGATAAATGGGAAAAATTAAAGTGCTGTTAAAGTAATAACAACAGAAGCCTTACCGTCCAGGTGACTTGAACCGTAGTAGGTGTGAGCACAACAGGGTTATGCAGCCGTACAATGACATCTCCCAGTTCTTTCTGGACTTGCCTGTGATCCACACCTTGTGCTGGTGGGCTGATATCTGCCAGACCAGGCACACACATGAAAGCATTATTTTAATGAGAAGAGCTACATATGGACATACAGCATCAATATGAATTAGTGAATAGAATAACAACCTGATATAAACACCCTTTTTCTGTTTGGGTTGGTTTTGTGGTTTTTTTTAATAATAAAAAACATACAGTACTAAGGTTTAACTATGAACTCCAAAGCATGTCAAGTAATGCAAACAAATCATTCACTTTTAGCTGCTTAGGAAATAATAAAATATACAGTTTTTTAAATGAGTAATCAGTCTTGATGACAATGTTTTCTCAGCTTTGTAAGAACTGAGAACTGCAAGAACTTGATGAGAGCGGCACAATATTCATGAGTTCCAAAATAGTCGGGTAATAATAATGCTGCCCAAATGTCTGGAACCAAATTGGTTAGTATAACTGAAGAAAATGAAGAGGTTTGTCTCTTTTTTTTTTAAATTTTCTCAGAGCATACATGACATTAAGTCATTATCTGTTTCCAAACTTCCACTAAGCTTTCCCTCCCCACATGCCGTGCACACAAGAAACCAAACACTAAAAATAGCATTTTCTTCTGCAAAGCAATTTTCCCCTTTACAGATATAGATAATGAAATCTAGTGAAATAAGGAAAAAGAATTAATTTATGAAGCCAAACTGATTCTGAAACAAGAAAAGGGCAGCTTTTGCTGGATGAGTGTTTTTACACTCTACCACAAAAATTGAGTCTTCAAGATTATGTCAAAGATTCCTTCATACTGCGTGGAGAAATTATTTCTTCTAGTCAAAATTTGAAGGAATTTGATCACTTAATATGCATCTATGGAAACTGTGACTCCATCTCCAGCACCATATGTGGCCGTAGTACCTAAACCTTAGGGATCACATTCAGGTTATAACATTGTGTTAAATTGAATGAAGCTTTATTATCTTTGCTAAAGAGCAACAGAAAAAAACAAAATATGTGTCAGAAAATGAAGAGATATACAATGTATCTTTTTAGTGATAGTTTCTAAAAATCATAATTTTCAGTTACATTGCACCAAAGAATAATGTTGGGATTCAGCTATCACCTAGCTAATATATCCCCATAATATATTCTTTCCCTCCAGCCTCTGGCAGCCAGTGAAGTCTGGATGCATTCAATAGAACCTTCAAGGATCTTATAACACAATTCTTGGTTAACAGTTACAGATGCCCTCACTATGCCAGTTATCTGTGTAGGTTGCATAATTTCTGTTAGAAATACACATACTGATTATTTCTGCTGGAATTTGCTCGTAATTTTTCCAGAAGAGAGGATTTGGAACACAAACACCTGATATATTAGTCTTGCCTGTTTAGGCATCTGTGAATTCTGCTTGGTTTTGCCTCAGGATTCACTAGCCAAAGCCACTTTCCCTCTTTTTGTATCAACATCATGTCCTTGCAAAAAGAATACATACGTACAAAGGTTTTTTTCCCCTCTGATGTATGCAGCATGTGATATCTTTTTATCTTCTAAATATTATTAAGAAGAAATAATAGTGCTCTTAAAAAAAGAAATATGTAAAAATAACTGAGTTTGAATCACATGCCTCCAGATTTTGAAAGAAAGCAGGGTTTTGATCATCAATATTTCAGCTTCATAATTCTGGATTATGAATTATGGGTTCTGAGCCAGCAATGAATAATATTGCCAGAGACTTCTACTGATATTCAAGTGGCTCCATGAATCTCCAAAGGGAATATAATCCAAATACAGATGTTAGTGAAGGATATTGTCTAGCAAATTATGCCTATTCAAAGTGACCAAGACACAGAGAGATATAATAAAATAAATCTATAAGACAGCAACTCAGACTGGTTTACATGATGATAATTTATGCTGCTATCCACAAAAAGCTATGAACCTTGGTACAAAATACCTACAGCTACCCATGGCTACATTTTAGGTTAAATTATCCTGCGGTATACAGCCTACAAAGTACCTGTATTCCCTCAGGAGAAAAGAAATTTCTCCATAGTGTGTTTGTATGAACTGCATTTCATCATTTTAATGGGACATAGGTCCAAAAGTAAGGGAAAAACACGGGCTAATAGTAAGAAGAAATGAGTATCAAGATGTATATGTGGAATTCTGTTTCCTGATACATACACTTGGAAATACATGCATATTTGGTGCTCTCAGTGTAATCATAGTCTTGTAATGTCATTTTCACATTACTAGGAGACTCCTGGCTTAAAAGTAGTTGATCTCTCTATAAGGATATCATCAAGTACTGGAATAATAAAATCATGACTTAGGCAAAACTGGCTCAAGAAGCTAGATTCTGATCCCGATTTAGAGGTGTCTAAAATTAAATAGGTTATATATTTTCCCTAACTTCTCTTTTAACAGCTTCTACTGAACTTCATATTTGTTGCTATCAATTTAAATTTCAGTGACAGGATTATATATAGTATCTTTAAAGTGTTTTTTAATATATGGTTTGGTCTATTAATAATCCAAGCAAGAAATCAACTCCTTTCTTAGGAATTACTAAATAATTAGTAATTACGAAGAAGTACTAAGAATTAGTAATTACTGATTTATCTGTTCTTATTTGATGCAAGTCATATAAGGTAAACCTTTTGAAAGTGCCTGATTGTCTACTTGTAGTTCTCTGGTAAAAATATGTATAAAATCCTATTACTTGTATTTGCTATACTTGATACCAGGAAATTAAATGCTTAGCTATTAAAGCTACCACAGACACCTGTTGCAAGGTAATATTATATAGCACTATTATAGTTGCTTTTTAATTCCTCCATGGCCACTGTGAATAGGCTTTCTACTCTGTGTCAGCTTCTTCTGTGAGCCTGAATTGAATTCAGGCATAATTAGAAATCACATCAAAACATTATGTTAATTTTCAATTGATTTTATGATTTAATTCTATTAAACTGCAGGCTTGCAAAGAAGCTATAAATCCTGTACATGTCTCAGTGTGCTCGACTGCTAAACAGCTTCTGGAAATGGAAGCTGCAACACATGCTGTAGCTAATTAAAAGACATGTTTTTACTGAAATCAAATTGCTTGTCAGTATGTCAGATAAAAAGTCTATACTTGACACTCAAATGCCAAACAAAGTTGTTTTTTTAACTAGGTGATAAGTTATGCAGACTAAAAGGCTGGTGCAATGAAAAGCATGAGTCACCCTATCATAGTGGGAGAGTAAGAAAGAGAAGAAAACTTTTCATACTCTGTGGATATTAAAGCCGTGAAATCCCTGCCCAACCTACTTCTTCAGCTTTTCAGAAAGCAGCTCTGTTTCTCCTTTTACAGCAATGGTTACTATTTTGAGGGTGTTATTATTAAAGACAACTTTATTCAGGAATAGACTGGGATGAGAGAGGCTGGATGTGATGGTTATGTGATAAAGAAATACCACCCAGCTCTTGTTTCTCTCTTTCCATCTAGGACCAGCAAAGGAACCAAATCCCTTACACATGCTGGAGGCTGACACAGGATGCACTCTCCATACACACTTTTATAACTTCCATAAACAGAGATAGAGGATCTCATTCTAGATTAACTATGCGAGGAGCTATTACTTTGGACTTGAAAAAGTTATGATTCAAAAAAATGATTAATTCATACATTCCAACCTGTTTAACACAGATTACACTTTTGAAAGAAGTATTCAAGCAATGTTTTGTCAAAGCCAAAAAAAAAATCCGTGCTGTGAAGAGAAATTGCTTGTGGCAGTTATATGCACTTAGCACTTGATGTAACGTGAACAGAATTCAATATTCAATTCAATAGCAATGGAGGATCACAGCAATCAATTACAGCACCACCCTATAAATGAGGGATTTCACTTCAGCCTTCCCCCTCTTTGTTTATGCAGTGATTAATACAAAGAATTCAGAAATCTAAGTATATAAATAGAAGACACACACTTTCCTTGGAATAACTTCAAAATATTTTTAGCATGCAGATGACTTAATTTACATGAATTCTCTGCATAAGTGTTGGACTAGATTAATCAATTCAGTTACCTTGTGCAATTCTTTTGATTAAAACTACTGCTAACCATGGTGTCTGTCTGTCATAAGCACTTGTTATTAGATTTATATATTTATATCCTATTATTATAATGGAGAAGAAATAAGGACATGGAGATAAAATAATTCTTGAGGAGAGCACAGTATTCAGAGCACTTTTCCGAAAAGCTTGGGTAACTCACATTACTTTCAATAGAAACCAGGCATCAAAGAGTACACCACATCTAAGTGAACTGTGAACCTAAAGGTATACAATATATAAAGATTTAAAGAGCTAACCTGTCTCTCCTGAACTCCAAATTGATGCAGCAAACATTGGAATGTTTTTTATCTTTATTGGTTAAGCTCAATTCATGATACCATGAATGGCCAAACTGACCTACTGGTCAGTTCTCAGTTCCTTCTTTTTATTTTAGCTCAAGCATGTAAGCCTTAATAATTACTATTACCTTGTGTTCGGACAGGATCTGACATGGGGCTGGGATCACTCAGACCTTGTGAATTGATAGCTCTCACCATAAACAGGTAGATTGTATTGGGGCGCAGTCCTCTCACAGTGTAGAGAGTGGTCTTCACGTGGTTAGCCACTGTTTGCCAACTATTGCTCACAGACTGACTGCAATGAGAAGAGGGTTGAAGATTATAGGCTAATTCAAGAGAAAAATAAAGTAGTGAAGGTTCCTACGTTTGTAATCCCATATCAAGTCTAAATACAGGGAATAAAAGTAGTAAAAGCAGGGTAAAAATAATAAAAAAAAACGTTTCAGTGAACTGAACTAAATAATACAACTCTCAAAAATGTTTCTCCTTTCAACTGAAGCAAATTATCTCTCTAAAATAAATACCTGCAAAAAGAAATTACTGAAAGCTGTAAAGTAAAATCAAATGATAAATAGGGCACTCTTAGAAAAGAAAGTCTTGTTAAAAGAATAATTTTCTACACTGCTAAATAAATTATGCCAATAAATTGTCATTGGAAGAGAAGCATTCTCCTTGAACTAAATTCATAGTCAAATTTACAAAAAAACCCTTCTGAAAACATGCTTGTAAAGGAAGGAAAGCATATGAATATTTTTTCTGTCACTACATTTGCCATTGGACACTGTATGAAGAGATTTCAAGCTTTTAGTGAACATGCTTGGATCTTATTAAAGTATCACAAAAGTTTAAAAAGAAAATTTTATTTTATTGTGCTTTGTTGTATCACACTGATAAAAAAAAAGTCTTTAAATATATTAAAAGGAAAAAGAAAATGGAAAGCTACGGGTTTCAGGTTGTTTCAGCTGTTTTATACATGTAACACATAAAGGGTATGTTCCAGAACAAAATCAACAACCTGCATATACAGTAATGTTCTTTGCATATTAACATAGCAAGATGAAGCATTATCACTCTATGTTCTTAGATTTGCACGCATATTGTTTTGTATGATTTCTGTATGCAAATTCTTGCATGAAATTTAATTAAAATATGAACTAAATTATTTGTCTTTTGTTGAACACCTTGATTAAGGAAAACATTTAAGAATCTGCACATTTTTAAGCCAGAGTGTGTACTACTGATGCTTCTGAGAGGTAGCTCATGCTTAAACAAACTTGCTGACTTGGAGCCCAGGAGTTCTCAGGTACCATGTATTTATTAATTGCTGCTGTGTGAAAGGGAGCAGCTGTATTCTGTTCAGCCTCAGGCTGCAGGATGAAATCCTAAATTATCAACACTAGCCTTTTCAGTTAAAAGTCTTAATCTGTCTAAAACAGTAAAAGATAGAAATGTAAAGTGCTTTGACTCTTTAATAGATGCTGCTTTAATAAAAACAGGAATTAAAGTATGCAGAGAGGATTACCCACTTATTTTCAGATTATTTGTACTATGACAGTCAAGATAACACTGTCCCAAATTATTTGACCTACATCATTCCCACAGGAGACTCTTACTGACCATCAATGCTAAGAAAAAAGTAACAGACAATTACTTCATTGTCCTGTTATATTCCTGTTGACTTGAAGAAACAGTTAGATGCTCCTTTAATTAATCATGTAGAAAAAAGTGACAAATTAAAAAAAAAATTAAAAAATCATTTCCTGCCATAGGAGTTGAACCTTTTAATGAACTTCTAATGGTATGCGTAGAGTCCAAAAGAACACCACAATACGAAGAGAACAGCTGGTACCAGGGCTCAAGCAAAATTAGAAAGGAAGGAGATTGAAAGTGGAATAATTCACATACCTAAAAGCCTCAATGATATATGCACTAGCTGGTAGGCTTCCAGGGGTCCCTGGTTGCCAGGACAGGGTGACACTGTTCTTAGTAACATCAGTGACCTGAGGTTTGGATGGTGGTCCAGGGAGGTCATTTATATCATAATTTTTACTGACTGTTGCTCCACCGGATTCTGTGAGGGGAAAATACAAAACAATTACTTTTTATCCTTGATTGTATAAATTTGATCAAAGTAGAAGATTGAAAGGAAAAACACGCCAAACATCTGCAACATCAGCATAACCAGTGTTCTTAATCTATAAAGAACTGTCAACAGTTGCTTTACCGCATATATTTTTGGATGAAGAGCTATAGTTTTTTAGGTACATACTAAAAGAAAATAAACCACAAAACTCAAAAGGCTATATATAGGTTATAAATATATTTAAAAAAAAAAGGAAAGAATAACAAAAAATACCAGCTTTGCTGAAACTGACATAACATACCAAAACCTTAGTTATTAGAAGGCTGAGAAAGTTCCTTTATCAAGGTTCCTTTATCAACTCCAGTACTCACAGAGAGCACATTGGATTTTGACAGGGCCTCTGTGTAGCCATAATACTTTTCTTGCCCAAGCCAATGACTTGTTGAATTCACAGTTTATTCATACCCCTTTCTTTGAATAGTTATAGTATGTTGTTGTCACTGGTGACAAATACAAATTGTTGCGATGTCAATGGGCTTTTTAAGATAATAGCAATGAAATGTAAGACATGTGAAGGAACCCAGCCTTCCCATCTACAACTCCTCCATCTCAATCCCAGAATTTCTAGAACGGATTACTTGACTCAGATTGCTCTAATACAGTCTACACTTTCATTTTGTGTCAAATGAAAATCAGTCCTTGGACGTTGCTTACCTGTCACCTCCAGCACAGCACTCCAAGATGTCTCCCCACTGGAACTTGTAGCAACGCAAGTATAAGTCCCGGTATCAGACAACTAGACATAAAAAACAGTTACGAGCAGTTTAAACAACCTTTTAGAATCAGCTGACAGAGTTTACTCTGATTTTTTCTTGTCAGTGTTTCTTGGTAAGAAGGACTTAGCCTACATTTTACACCAGACTAGAGGGCATCAGACATTTTCAATCAATCATTTAATGGTGGCTTACTTTTAGACAACTATAATAATATTTCTCTAATTGTAATTTTTATATTGTTAATGGTACCAGTACAGCATGTAAGTGCTACAGAAGGGATGACTCAGACAGTCAGTCTTTGTATTGTTTACAACAAAGGCAGGTGAAATCAGGTAACAGTATAACAAGAATTAAATTCTTAGAGGATAAAAATCTCACCATTCATTATCACATGATGACCCAGATATAGAGTTTCCAATGCCAGGAAATCTGTTACATCATCTTAGGCTCTTAAGTCAAATGAAGTCATTTTATAAAGGCCACCACACATACAAATACTGTTGCTGAGACTTAATAGTGGTTCTCTCTACACAGACAGTCCTCCAAGCCATTTTCAAATGGCAAAGTTAAATCAGATCCTATACCAGGCTTACCTTTCTTCTGTTTCACATGGGATTTTATTTCAGGTTTGCAATTTCAGGCACTTTGGTAGCAAAAAAAATGCATTTGTTTAAAACTGTTGTGATTCCATTGTCAGTTCATATATTTAAAATTTATTTTGGGAAACCATTTTGAATTATATTGTAAATATTAACCTCATTGCTATCTAAATTGTTCTACCGGAAAATTTACCAAATGCTTTGCTATTCCTTAATTTCTGAGACAGGAACCAGTGAAGATTAAAGAGATGAGTGGAAAATGGTAACTTTACAAAGTACGAAATATATAGAGGTGCTCTCCTACCACTATGTATAAAGCATGGTAATCTGGAGATGGAAGCAGAAGAGGAACAGTGCTGACTCCAGTGATAAAAGAGAATTATATTCACCATCAGATGACTTGACGGAAATAGGACTGCATCCAAGAAGCTTTATTGGACTTTAAGGAATTGTAATGTGTGTTCTGCTAAATGTAGATTGGCACAATAGCAAAAGTGCTTATACCCCACTCTTCAAGAAGAGTGTCAGGCAAATAAGAGAGATGGTCTTTAAATTACTTGTTGATATATAATTTAATTGATTTTTAACTTGGTCATGTTTGAATTTTGCTGGTATTTCCTTAGATACAGTGGGACTGCAGTGTACCATTCTTAGGGGCAGGAAGCAACTGGTTACTATCAGTTCAAGAGCCTGAATGACCATGACTTGCATTTTAGGAGGTGCTTTTGCTGTGAAATACAAGTAATAATTAAACTACCCTGACAATGCCTCAGAGACTCAAAAATATAGAGGAACTGCTAACAAAATGGGAAAGACTCTTGAAAGGAGACAGATTTTTTATTGTATTCTGAAGTAGTGTTTTATTTTGCATCTTATGAGCTTTTATTAAATATATAATTCTTCATTATGTGATAATGGAGAATATTTCTCAAGGCTATGGTTCTCATTGTGTACTACCGTGACAGATAGTGTATGGCATACTCAATGAAGTATGTGGTATACACAACAGAGTAACTTGCAGAAGGCAAACTCAACATATAAAGCAAGCTGGAAGTATGCTGCCTCTTGCAAGTCATGGTGAATTATCTGACTTCCAGACTCTGGATGGATTAGATACAGACATAGTGTATTGATAATTCAATTATTTATACTTTTTTTGTGCTATGGAAAAACATCAGGGCGGTGAATGGAAAAATCTTTGCTATTCAGTAAAATAAACTGTTTACTTCCTTAGTTACTGCAAGTGTCTAATTCTGGTGTTGTAACTTTTACAGAGCAGAAGGGAGTTTTCCATTAGTGTGGACCTGTCTGAAAGGGTACTGAGTGAGTGACATATGTAAAGTTTTAGTTATCTTCCTCAGAGCAAATGGGAAGGTTGGCTCATCAGAAAAACCACTAAGTTCATGTGTATGACTGGGGGCCATGGTTCATCGTAACAGCTGCAGACGACTCCTAAATAACTGGATTTACAGACACAAAGACGATGGTCTCAAAGGTTTAAATAGTGGTGGCTCATCTTTACCCACATCTTGAAATCTTTTATTATTGCAATAGTGATTATCACTTGTGACTGAAGTCATGTGCATGATAAATGTGAATTTGTTTTGAATTTGAGTATATATCTGCCTTTGGACATATCTCATGGCCATTTTTTGTTTCAGAAATGTTGCTAGTCCTTGCTCAGGAAACACTCCAGATTTAAATCCATATTTAATTCAAAAAAATTGCAAGGAATGGGAGAAATAATGGTTTTTATGGTTGTGTGTGTTTTTTGTTCTCAAGGTTGAGTCAAACGGTGCACATTACTGCAATTGAGGGGTTTATAAAAAATGTCTTTCTGAGCCTTTAAGCAAAATTGGTTACTAGTGAATGAGCCACTTAAGGATCAATAAAAGCTTCATGTCCTTCCAAACCACACTCACTACTAATACTGTTTTCTTCTCCCCTTGCAAGCAATTTTTTTTCCGTTCGTTTACAGACCTTTTGCCTCCAACAGCGAGATTAATGCGCTGGCACGATTCAGAACCAATTTCATTGTTTGCATAGCTGCATGAAGACAGGTATCCCAGGAGCTTCTGCCTCATGGACACTCCACAGAAGCCCATCATTGATGCCTGAAAGTTTGTTTGAAATCACTAAGCTTCCACCTTTAATTGCTGCTTTCTAACACTACTGGGGAATCTTGACTATTCAAGCGCACTCTTTAATCCAGCTCTACAGGAAAAATGCATTAACCTTCATGGCCTAAACCTGCCTTCAGCCCAGGGAGGAAGGATAAATTGTTTACTCAAGTAAAGCTAGCATAAATTTTTTAATAAATTCCATTTTGTTCCAAGGAAGTTAACAATTCATCTATGATCACTGACGAGATGGTATCAGAAAACAAAACTGCACTTTATGTAATTGTCCTCAGTAGCTATGTTTATTGACATTTTTTTGGACGGCAAAGCTAAGTGCAGAAATTACTGCTGATGAAATTAAATGGTTTCTGAAATTGTCTTTAAGTCTTGACAAATAATTACATTTACCTTACTATTTTTCCACATGAATGCTTATCCTCATACGCGCAAACAACTATGCATTTTTATCTTTGAAAGGAAAAAATTAAAAGCCCAAACAAAGATTAGTAATGCGATGTTTATCAACAAAATCTGACATTATACTATTTGGAATATTATAAGATTTCTTTGTAGTTTTAAGATATCCTATTATCTCACGTGTCAAAATGTAAATAATATGATAGGCATTTCGTTGTGAATAGAAATCCGTCTGCATATATGTTACAGTATTAGATGTCTTCTCCCATTCACAGTCTTATGAAACATCTCCAGCAAGCGTAACATTGGAATAAATCGGGCAGCTCAAGACTGCCAAGATCCATTGACAGAGAAAGTGCACAGCCAAACCCTGATGAACTCCAAAATCACTTGCCAGCACAATAGCTCCTTGAAAAACTATGATCGAGTGTTGAAAATGAACTGCCCTAATTTTTTAACAGAGGCAACTGGTCAGTGGCTTCATGGTAAGACCAACTGAAAAGATAAAGAAGGCCTGTCCTTTTGTATGTCTATCTATCCCCAACTGTTTTTTTATTGCAACATAAGTAAAAATTTAAACATCAATTTTATGTTTAGGGAATTCTAATAGAAATATCTGATGCTAGTTTGGCTTTTCTCCTTCCCTTCCCCTCCCCACACAACACCATTGTATGAAATAGGATACAGACTTATTGAGAATTTCACAGTAAAAGAGACAATTAAATTAATTTTGAAGACTACAGAAGAGCTGCTTGAGACACACACCAGCAGCTAAACGCTAGCCATGTACCACTTGTTTACTACTTACCCGCAGACTTTTAATCTGAAGTGTCCCCTGATCCTGTATAGATGTTCGAGGGTCTCTGCCCAGGAAGGTGAATCCTTCTTTTAACCAGCTGATGACAGGAAGGGGGTCACCAGTTGCTTTGCACTTCAGCAAAGCTGTCCCATCCACTGCCAGTGTCTGATTGACTGGCCCCTGGAGGATGATGGGTGGAGGCCTATCTGTCAAGACTAAACAGTGACACACACATTGGCATCCACACTTTTAACGATCCTCTGATGCAGTTAGCACTTTTCTTGACAGTACCAATTTAACAGACTGGCTTAAGTTAGCCTCTAAAAGGCCAAAACCAGTATTTTTGGAAGACCTTCAGATACATGTTAACAATTAAATGATATATTTGAAAAACATTTTTGTAAGAATTTTATTTCACCACTGCGAGATAACACCTAGATATATAAACTTCAATAAGCAAAGATCATCAGATTCATTTGATCAAGACAGAATGAAAATTAAGACCCTGATTCAGAAAAGAACCTCTTGTATTTCTTCCAATTTAGGAAAGCAATTAAATTACATGTTTAATGTCACATCAAAATGTGCTTAATTGCTTACCTAATTTAGGGCCTAACAGAGAAAATCCGTTAAAGTTCAAAGTGAAACAAGGCAGCCATTCTAGTGTGGGTACCAACCACTTCCCCCATTCATGCTTAACTTGCAAGTTTTCATCAAAACATTTTCACAATCTCAGTGATCTAAATGACTACACCACTCTTCCCAGTGCGAAGAGAAATTTTTCTTGAGAAAAATTCAAACTCCATCAAGCCATTTAAGAGCTTGTTACTATCAAGTAATTTCATCACCTTTCAAAGCTATGAGGTCCCTTAATTTTTTGCCCCTAATAATTTACATTTGCATGCTTGAAATACAGCTTAAAGGATTCCATAACCAGTGAGCGAATACATGTTTGTGTATAAAATTCATTCTCTGACCAGTGGGATATCTTGAAGCTGAGGTAAAATGCTCATGTTCACTCTTCTTGAAAGACCAATTTTTCAGAAATAATTTTGCTGTTGAACCTATTCTCTGAGCCATCTGTTAAGCAGCAAAATATATCTGTTTCTAAAGAATGTGTTGATACAAAATGAATGTGAACTACTTGAATATAAACAAGGCTATGACTCCTGCATAAAATCAGTATATCAGAACTGAGAATTCACTTTTATATATTTACCTGCCACACTGCTGCTGTTTTAAATCTTTGAACAATTGAAGAATTATAAGATTGGTACTAAATATTGTAACAGGCAGGATTAGTTCCTAAACCAGTGTAAGTTAGCCTCCACTGATGTCAATTGAGTTTGAATCATTTATTCTATCTGAGAATCTGGTTCATTATAGTTCATACACCACATCTGACTCTAACAATGAAGTGAAGATAAATTACTGTGAAGCAATATGGTTTCTGTTGCTATTTGAACTGTTTGAGATGCAAACCTCTGGAACCTTCAACAGATCCAAAGCACTTTAATTATGTTATTTAATAAATAAAATGTATTAATGAGATGTTACTGGTACATTTTATACCTAAATTAATTGTTTCTGAAATTGTAATGTTGCAAAAACACTACCTACCTTCTTTTGTTAACAATATACACAAAGTATAGAACCAACAGTATTAGTAGCACCTTGGACTATGAGTTATTCACATTTATTGAAATTGAATGCGAAAATAGAAAGCAAAAACAGACTATTTATTAACATCAGAATGTGAAAGCTATTTTGGAAATTCTGAAATACTACACGCTGAATGGAGAGATAGGACAGGAAACAATGTATTACAAGAAAAAAGAAAATGTAATGCATTTTCACCTTGATACGATTTTTTTTAAATCTCATTGAGGTTCCTCATGATCACACAGTTCAGCCATTTGGTGAAATAAAAACTGATCTCAGCTCATAGGTACTATCAGCAGCACAAGTATATTCAAACAAAAACTCGGTTGTGTAAGTTTTCATGTAGATTTAACGTAAAAGAGCAAATCCTAGTTTTCTAGGTATTCCTAAAAATACAGGAAGAAGAACTACTTAAGGTGCTAACTATTCCATTGCAGTTATTTGCTGCATCTAATTGCCTTTCATATGTGTAGCAATGTAGGTATTTTCAAAACCTACTGCATTACAGATATTGTTCTTTGGCACATAATTAGGTTTTTTTACAGCCCAAATGAGAAGCTCATAATCCTTTAAATAGCTCTGATCAATAGTGTAATTGAAAGTCTCCTGGCCAGAAGGAATCTTCATTTTCAAGGGTGTTATGGGTGAAAGACCACTACAGGTTTCCATGACATTAAGGCTAAAGGTTAAATGAACACTTAGGGTTTCCACTGATCTGTGAACGACTGTATTGTCTTCACAAGTATGACTTGTAAATCTTCTCTAAAACGTGTACATGTGCCTGTATTCCTACTACACAAGTCTCCAGTACAAAACTTGGTTAGAAGTTTAAAAAGATATATAATGAGAATTCTGATGAACGGAGAGGTAATAAAAAATATGCACAGAATGGGGATTTTGCTAGTTTCTTTTACAACATTTAAAATTTTTATTTAAATTTTATGTCAGTTATGTTGCAGGAAACTTTTATATCTGTTCACAGAAACATTTTGGGTGGCTAAAACACATTTTACATAGTGAAAGAAAAGTTGACTTCAAAGTTAATTTAATTTTTTAAAAATGGGGGGGTTTATTTGTCAGAAAACACATATTCACATATTCTGGTACATGGAAAATGATCAGGTTCCTTTTGTGACAAAATGCAGTCTAAATTTTGAGCAGACTATCAGAAAATAGCAAATTATATTTGTTAATGAAGAATTTATTCACTACAAAGGCAACTTAGATCAACTGAAACTATGTTTAAATTTGAGTGGAATTCGGTCAAATTACAACAGGAAATGAAAATAAGAGAATGACAAAATGAAGTCTTTACTTTGACACTTCCAAAATCAACATTTCAAATGCTTTTCTGGTGAATAATGGGAAAAATCAAACACAAGTCACGAAATTCTCATGACAAACACTATCACAATAGGGCAGAGTGCTCTCCTGAGAGGTAGAAAAGCAGAGACCAGCCCATCCTCTGTCTTTTTTGAGGAAGAGATTCACAGAAGCCTGTGAAGTTTTTCTGATTTCTCCTATTTGAAACTGTCACCCTTGCTATAAAACATGTAATATGTTTTATATTGATATTTATTTATTTATATATGACAGGAATCATGGTGGCCAGATTTGCCGATGAGAAAACTGTGAGTGATATTAAATTCTTCCAAGAGGGTTTCAGAGAGACATATTCCAGAATATTTAATAGACTTATAGTCAAAAAATAGGAGTTTGGGAAAAAAGCCTTAAGTGTCTATGCCAAATGAGTGGAGAGGAAGCTGTTGAGGTGTGCTGCCAACTCCTTCTCTCCTGGTTGTTTTTGCTTGGCTTTTTTTTTACTCCTGTTCTGAATTCTCCTTATAGATCCAGCCTTTTGTTTTCATTCAAAAGCCAATAAATGTGATTTTTTTAAAAATTAGTTGAATATCCTAAAACATTTCATTCTTATATTGCCATCCACTGGGCAAGGTTAAGCCTGCTCTTCCATTCCAATACTCATTCTAAACTGCAACTGCTGGGCTGTAGGCCGATTTTACAGTTCAGCAATCAGTGGTTGAAATTTTTATTAATAAATATAAATAGTGACTAGATTTGGAGGAACTGAGATCTTCTCCAAAATACTATGTGTATGACGGATAAATTTATGGAATAAATTACTAATTGTAAACTATTCTTTTTATCTTGAGCACAGACATAGTTAGATGTAAGCATTTGCTTTATTTGCATGATCTGTCATTTTAAGACACTGAACTGCATATTCACTTCTTCAGTTTGAAAGGATTGCTAAGATTGTCTCAATTTTTAAAATAATTTTGCTTTTCCAGATGTGCGTTAGACAGCAGATTATATGATAGCCTTTCAAGAAAATACAAGATTTGAATTTCAAATACGCTGAAGGCTCTTAGCACAGTCCATAATCAGCAAAATTATCACTCAACTCAGCACATTTCATCACAGCTAGTAATCTCTTCTCATGTGAACACTTGAGTTAAAAATATTTCCAGTAAAGACTTCTAAGTGCAAAAATGTAACAACTGAAACACTGCTATATATGGTGTAATTAAGCACTTGTTTTTCTGCACATGACATATGTTTTCATTCTGTATTGGAACGTCAATTGGATCTAAATTACTCTGGATCAAACAAAAATGTGTTCAAAATGAAAAAGATGGCTCGCCACTATTATTAAATCATTAACCAAACAGAAAAATTCTGGGCTATGAAGTAAAACTGAAATCACCAGCCAAAAATTAGAACACTAATGCTTAAGTATATAGCTAGCAAGCACAGTGTTTATCTTTTATTACATTTTTAAAACCATTAAATTAGATTTCCCTACTGATAAAAATGATTAGCTTCTATAATTTCTCCTCAGCATCAGCTAAAACAGATTATGTAGACATTTATGGTTAACTTCCTAACTGAAAGCAATTAAAAAAATATCTGTGATCTAATGGTACATTTATTTATATAATATCAGTTCCACAATATTGTTCTGGCACTTTTGTCCTGACCTCACCTGCCCTTTGACTCAAGGATGAAATGGTATTTCTATAAAGCAACCTTGTATTATTTCATAATGATCATGCTGACAGTGGGTTCTGGAAAGTGTTTGAAGAACGCAGGCCTTGCATTCCTTGAGCAGCAGAGCCACCAGCTAATGCTTTCTCTAGCAATGTGGAATGCACACTGCACAATCTAATTGGAATTAATTGTAGTCAAGTTTGCATTTTTCGAGGGACGCCTTTATGAGCGTTCTGTTGGCTTCTTAAATAAACTAATGAAAATTCCAAAGAGGTCATTAGGATTTATTATTTCTTCTCCCCTGTAAGAAATAGATAAAGATGGACCACAGACCTTGTCTGTCAAAAGGAAGAATTTCTCATCACTAATATCCTTGAACCTGATTTGATCTTCTCAGCCTCTATTGCAGTAAATCTGTACAGCATCAGCAGGTGCAACCATTAACGGCTCAATGTCCTCTTAGCCAATGTTTGTGTGTTCTATTTATTCCAATCACAGTCATGGCACTGAATCAGGCAGCGCTATGGACAGATATTAAAAAATACTGCCTTTCCATTAATTTTAAATGACCTTTTAATCTACATTTAAATTTGAATTGAATGAAAATGCATCATTTTGTCAGAGACCATAAGAGAAAGGACTTAAAGAGACTGCAGAGCGAAGGTTAGCCTTTAGTCACTGGAAACTACTTTACAGAAAAGCAATGTGCTTGTAAAGATGCAGGGATAAGGCAGAAATTATCTCCCCTTGTCATAAAAATATAGACAGCTTTTGGAAAACAAAGAAAAGGCATCAAATTAATGCTCAAACTTCTATAACATGAGCCTGAACCTCTCTACCTGTCACTTGTGATGAATATGTTCTAGTGAAAAGCCAGATAATTCAGAATTAGACATCTTTTCTAACTTTCATGGTGCAGGCAGGTCTCTAAGGGAACAATGAAAGAAGACCTCTGCATATAACAACAGTTTTAATGGCAAAAATTCATCAAAGTCTGTCAGGAGATATTTAATGAGTCAGTTAAGATAAGGAATAATGATGTTAGGGAATGCAACAATCTCCTAGTTTAAGAGGAATCCCTTTTTCTTCGCTAACGTTAAAGGATGCAAACCACCTTCTATCCACAATGGAACAAAGAGGGATATCAACAGTATTTCTGACACATTTGTAGATGGACTGAGGTAAACTAACTTCAAGGCAGGATAACTTTCTAACCCAAAATTTTGAAATAGAAATCATTAAGGCAGATCATGTAGTGTTTTTCTTTTCCTTTCCTTTCCTGAAAAACCTACCTACATATTTACACGTTGCTCCTCACATCTAGCCGTATCGCAAAACTCTTAGAACACAGCTCTGAGGTAAGGAAATATCTTCCTGCCTTATTGCCACAGGGACTAAAGGACTATGTGTTGTAGCTGTTTTAAACCAACAATACTCCAGTAAGTTCAAGGCAACTGTGTTGATTTAATTGAGCTAAGGACACATTCCCAAACTAGCTGCCCAAGACAATCTGGACACAGACTGAGAAAGGAATTGAACCTGATTTTTCTGCACCCCAGTTCAATCACAAACCTATTTATTCTTCACAGTATTTTTTTCAGTCTTATCTTGCTTTCTCACCAGACCTCTTCTAAGCTGAGCCTTCCTTGTTTGTACTATTGAGGAACCTCCAGAAAGCAAGCAAAAGGCAAACTAGGTTTTGATGCCTTTTTGATACCATAAAGAATTGCAGAGACCCTTTTTACATCATATTTTCTGTAGAAGCTTGTCTGTTTTTGTTGTATGAATGATGTGATCTCATATGCCTTTGTTTACATTACATTTAAAATACATTTGACAGGAAAAAACAATAGGAGTTTCCATAACTCACCATCAGTAACCTCCAGCTGAGCTTTTGCTAAAATGCTTCCAGCGACTGTCAGTGCTTGACAAATGTAGTAGCCTGCATCAGACCTCTGAATGTTGGTAATAGTGAGGTCCCCGGTAGGTGACACTGAATACCTGCTGTTGGGTTGAAGAGGCTGGTTTGGGAAGAGTAGATTCTGCAAAGACAATTCATCTCACATCAATTCAAAACCCAAAAACACCGGTTTTCCCTCAGCAAGAGAGACAATGATTTTTCCCTAAAAGTACTACATATAAACTAGAAGTTTTCCATATAAAACTAGAAGTTTATATGTGGTTATGAACTTATGAACACATAGAGCTAGCTTTCCCTGCCATGGGCAAATTCCAGTTTAAATTAGAAACAGCCATTTGACAGCACACAGTAGTGTATTCTGGCTGGGGGTCCAGGCAAGGAGAAATTTTCCAACTATCACACTTGAGTGATTTGTATTTGTGACACATTCATCTTCATTCTCAATGTAATTGAAATAATATACTTTGTTGGCTGTCAAACCAGGAGAACACAATACTACAGTAAACATGAGAAAACTAGCAGAAAGAATTGAATCCTGAGGACTTGAGGGAGCGCAGCAGAATTTTTTGGCTGAAAATATGTTCTGCGCAAAGAAGAAAGTAAGAACATGGCACAGAAGGAAAGCTGTGAGGAAGAGACAAACATGTCATAAAGTAGGAGAAGCTGGCAGAGCATGAGATCTTAAAGGAGAAGTAAAAGGCAATTAAAACTAAGATATACCAAAGGAGAAAAGAGCATGGAGCCTTGAGGGTGAAGAAAAAGGGTATAAATCTGATGTGGAAATCATCAGAGAGAAAAAATAATTTCGTGTAGGATAAGACATCAGTTAGAACAAAACAGGGAGATTAGCTTTTGCCTTTGGGCTGGATTGGAGAAAAGAGAGATGTCAATAAGAATAACTGGAATGGATGTAGCAGTCATTGCATATGATGAAGGACTGAATGAATCAATAACACAGAAAAGGACAGAAAAGCTTTCAGTCATGAGGGCAGTGTTTTCAAGGAAAAAGTTATACTGTCTGGCACAGCTCCTGATGTGAATAAAAAAGAACAAAAAAAGGAAAGCAATGTAAACAGAAAGGTCAGTAGCATTGCCCAATGAGACAGAAAGGGGAACAGATTAAACAATAATTAAACAACAGTAATTCAAGTCTGGCTTTTATGTCAACTCAACAAGCCTCTTCGAAAAATACAATTGTTTGTATCGGGAACATCCCAACACACTGTTACCATGCTGTGATAAGCTTTCAGTCATTATTGCAGCTCTGTATAGCTCAGTTGTGCTTGCTAATGATGATTCCCTTCTAACTTTGTCTATATGGGCTAAAAAGAAAATCTAAAAGTATAGAGTAGGGTATTAAATGAATTTTCTGTATGTCTTCTTCTTCTGAAGTCGGCCTTAATGGTTCACAAAAAAAATGATTTGGAACTGACAAGCAGTAAACTTGGGTTTTAAAAAATTGTGTTTTGAAGTGAAATCACACATTTATCTCTCTGGTTTTGGCAATTGAAGGAGAGAAATATGCTTTAAATAAGATCTGACACTCCAAGTATTGTTATAATTGTATTAACCTACTAGGCTACTTGTCACCCTAGAGTAAGTCTTTCCAGTTGTCCCCTTTCAATGCCAATGTTCAAGAAATTTTTCACAGCAAATTTTGCTCAAAAATCAATATGCTCACAGTAAACACATCAGATCCAATAAGAAAAAAAAAGTGTGAAAATTCTGAAACAATTACAGGCTACAGGGCTAAGTGGGTCTTGAAAAACTGCCCTGTTTTCTGAATTGCCTTGAAACTTTCAGAATAACCTCTACCTGGCAAAGATACCTACTGAATGAAGGTATTATGAAAACTCCACTAAATATTATGAGAAAGCAGAGAATCTTGTTATGGTTGAGCTTGACTCTGTTTATCACTTACTATGCAAAATGTAAAAGAAAACACATTATGAAAGACAGTGAAAAAATCAAGTTCCTAATTCTTAAGAGGAAAAAGATCTCTTCATCATTGCATTAGAAAGAGAAGGCTACCCTTCTTGTTATCTTCAGCATGGTCTTATCTGTTATTCAGAGGTACTATATCCCAGGGAATAATCCACACTTCAGGAGGAGCTCAGTCTCATGATTCCTTCCTTCAAAGACCAGATAACTATGAATTATAACTTGTACTAAACTACAATACAACCCCTTTTTAAAAGTTTTTATGATTTCACCGGTTTTAATTAGCTGTTAGGTTCTCATCTGGGCATAATGGGGGCATGCTGTGTTCCAAGCAGGGGGATCAGAGCCATCCTGATGTAATACCACTGAATTTATCTTAAGGAAGAATTTAATTTTGATAGTCTGCAAGGTTACACATGCCCTGCCCCGGTGTATTTCATTGGTGGGCAGCTGTTAGGCTCTGGGGAAGAAGCTACTGAGAACAAAGGACCAGCTGTTTATACACGAGTTGGCACAAAAAATGACTCAGGAGGAAACAGCTCCCCTCCCTTCCAGCTGGTTGTGCTCAGAAACACTGGATCAAGAATGGATTCACAATGAAAAATGCCCTACAATCACTGGAGTGGGCTAACATGACTACATAACATTACTCTGAACACTAAGAGCAGTGCTGCTAACAGTTCATTGAGGGCTACCAGAAGCAAGCATTGTAAAGCCAAGAAACAACTTATAGCTGGGCATGCAAAGGTGAAAAGTCACGCGTGTTCAGTGGACCATGCCTAATTTAACCAAAATACCATCCTTCAGATTTGTATGATGATATACAATATGTGGAAATTCACCTGTTCTATGGCATCTCATTGCAAAATCTGGCAAGCTTATACAGAGACAGTAACACTAACCTGTGGTACTTCACTGATGCTCAATTAAGGTTAACATGAGGGTGTAGTGGATCACATTGAGCTATGTTTCCAGGTTTGATTATAAACCACGTAGGTATCAATTTTTACGTTGCATTTATTTGCCAAAAAAGACCATTCTAACCCTCAGGGAACTGGTTCTCAATATGGTAATTAATTTTCCAGGTTTGTAATTAAACAGCTTCAACATGGTACAATCAGTAGGTAATAACATTCAATTAAAGACGCAAGATGCATTTTCACCTTAAAATGTTTTTACCCTTGAAGTGATACCAATGGAAGAGGATAAAATAGAGTATTAACACTTTTCAATTATGCTAAATGACTTTAATCCTGCAAATGATGCCCTACTTTAATTAGAAGCTCTTCTCTTTATTACAGCATGATGGATGTCCACTTTATTAGATTCAAGTGTGACACTATAAGCTCACTTTACATAAACATTACCATGTTATTAAAATGCTTTACAAGGAAGGGTTTTGAAATGTTTGCTGGCACATCAGTACTTCCTCCTTTAATTTCAATATGCTATTGTACTTTCCCCTTGGAACAATTTTCACTGTAATGAGACTCACAATACTGTGCTTTTCCAGGATGAGATCCATGGAGGCTAGATGTAAAGTTCTCTGAATAATACGCTGAAAGAAACACACTGAAGACTAAGCTTACTCTCATACAAGCTTACACTCATAAGCAAGAGAGTTGTATCTTTGTAAGCCACAAATGTTGAACAAAATGCTGCAAGCCTTGGTCCTGTTATTGTGGACCAGGTATCTGACCTCATGAGAAGGTGAACCAGAAGCAGGTGGGACAGAGAGGAGATCTGTGGTTCAGTTCTTATTAAATTGAGATGGTACACATAATGCTCCAGATTAGACAAAAGGCACACCTGTACTGCACAGCACACATTACTGTATGGGAAAAAGTAGCACAGGACTCTAAAAAGACTCATTTAGCCAATGGAGAAGGGTATGCAGTATAGATACATAAGACAGACGTAGCCATGACAGGCTTCATCATGGAGCTGTAGAAGGCACTGTCCATTTACACCTTTAATCTTTTCTCAGGTGCAAAAGAGAAACTTACAGATAGTTTACAGTGTTCAAATTTAACATACTCGCATGAACTGCATGTTGAAAGTGAGAACAGCTAACTTCTCCTGTAACATACTACTGTAGTAACAGCAGCAGCAGTAAAAAAATGGTATGGCATGACATTCAAATATTAAGCTATAGAAGTTAGTATTGGCTAATGGTGAGTTTGACTGTTACATCAGAAATTTTGCTTTCAAAAAGTGACAGTAAGGATCAGGGAAATATTTCCAAAACCAAACTTGGAAAATTCATGAGACCATGTTATTGAAGCATCGTGTTCAAAACCTAAATCTGTATGCACTATGAGAATATGCCAATGCAAATCAGCTTGCTGGATATATATCTGCTTGATCATGTCTAGACAGGTTGTGAACTGTAATTACTGCACTGATTAGTAAAAAAATGAGTCATACCTTTTTTATCTACTGTGTTTGTCTCATCCACCTGTTTGTTGGGAGCTTCAGAATGAAAAGTCTTTAAGATACATACTGTTGCTTTCTATATGTCTATACAGCACCTAGCACAAGTTTCAACAACTTCAATGGCCTTTGAGTTCTTAATAATATTTTTTTTAAAAAAGGCAACAAAATTGTCAGTAGGGAATAGTGATACTTTAAAAGACAAATACCTGTAAAAGATTAAAAGAATCTATGAAAGGTAAGATAAATAATATTCCTAAAAATTTAAAAACTATTTAGAAAGGCTTGAAAGGCTTATAGGGTGCTTATAGCTTACCTGGCTTCCTTCTTTTTGCCAGAAAACAGCTGGCTGGGGATTTCCTTTAGTTTCACAAGGAAAAGTCACTGTTCGACCCTGGGCTACAATCTGGTCTCGTGGTCTCACCACAAACTGTGGGGGAGCTACAACGTAAGAAAAACCATTGTTTAAATTTAGGATATTTTGCAAGGAGGAGATCAGGAATATTAAAGGAAAGTGACAACATTATGGAGGTTTGTTTTATGCCAGAGGACATAACACCAGAAACATTAATTAGTATAGACAGAACTAATATATAAACAAAAACAACAACAGCAACAAAAATAGCAGCAATATCAGTAAGTGATATCCCCAGTTGTACAAAAAGAGAAAAAAAAAGGAAAGAAACATTACAACCATACATGCTGAAGAAATTCTGATGACAATAAGCAGCAGTCAGGTGTATATAATGTTGGCTGTGGATGTATTCTACCTTTCATCTGTGTAAATACACTCTACACTTTACAGAGCTTGTTGTTGTGCTGGAGTTATCATTTATCACAAGATATGAGTTAGTATATGAGTTAGGACTGCCTTTTTCAATTTGCCCCTCTATACTTTTACAAATGATTGAGAAAGGAGAGGAAAGTTCAAGAGTTCCCTCACTTCTCTTAGGGGTAGTGTGGTCAAGAATGGAGTGGGAAGGAGGACTTGTTGTAAAAAGAATTGTGTCCACAATGCAAAGTTGGGAGATCCAGATTTCAGCTTGTGTAGACAAGAAAGAAGCAAGAGTTGATGAGTTAGTGGGCAGCAGTGAGTGGTGAGTAAGAAGGAATAGGTATTCTAGGAGATCAGGGAGAGACAAGGAAAAGAGAAAAGGAGAAAGTGGAGTTAAAATAGGAAAAAAAGATCAAGAACTAATTATGTTTTCAAGTAGGTGGCATTAACCACGTTCAGACATAGGGAAATAAGAAGCACAGTCAGAAGAGGACAATTTCTAAAAGAGAAGTATAGTTTTACTTGTCTGGGGATGGACAATAGAGAGTTAATGTTTAGTGGGAATAAGAAGGGAGAGAAAAGGTGTTAATGGGCAGAAGGAAAATGGGGAAGAAACAGTGTTAGAGGATTTGAGAGAAAAAAATTGACATCAGCATCTATGTTGAGCATGATGTGATAAAGCAAACGACTTCTCTACTCATGACATGCAAACCTTCTGGTTAGTTCAACAGTGAAGTTCACCTGAATTGGATTTATACTATTTGGTACATTTTTAAAATGCAAGCAGTGTAAAGCTGCTAACTTTTGGGCCAGGCTAAAGAAAGGGACAAAATAGTAATGAAAACCCCAACATTAATTTTCTTTTATTACACTATTGGTTGTTGTGGAGAGGGATGGTTTAGGAACAGTAAGCTTTTAGGTAAACAGAATTTAAGTGTTTTAGAAAACCATATTTTCACCATTATAATTACAAAGTATTTAATTAGGCACGAAGAGCAATCAAGACCCAGCTTCCTATTACACCTGCTGACAGTAACGATGTAAAGCTGCTAACTGCATAGAAATGTATGCAGATCTGATTTTTTTGAAATACACGAGTTGTCTTAGGAGCTACTTCCCATGGCTTTACTGATCATCAGGAGTCTAAGGAGCATCAGTTCAACCCCTCTAGTCTAATGCATTCTTAAGAACTGCAAATCACTTAATAAACACGAATCACCATCAATTTAGAAGGCAGAAGGTGGGGACAATACAAGGAGTCATACCCCTAAGCACAGGTTTTGGCCTCTTTATACCCATATGTTTTGAGGTTTCTGTAAGAGCATAGTTGTTGTTACACATACTCTAGGATCCCAACTCATCCTGTACAATTCCTAAACTGGTAGACTAAAGAAATTACTTGATTTTCCTCACCTTGTATTATCTAGCATATCTGTATGCAATCCCTACAAGTGTCAGAAAGCAGTAATGTGGTGATGAAAGCATGTGTTTGTTCATTCAGTCATATGGGAAGAGAAAGAGAGAAAGACCTTTAAGTTGTGAATTAGAAACCTCCATTCCTGTAGACATACCTTACACTAAGGTATCTCTACAGTTCTGACTACCCACTTAATAAAGGTCACTGAATTAGATCCATGTTTGCTGCTCAGCCATAGGAGTTCATTGCCCGGGATATTAATATAGAATCAATAGCAACTTCGGGCAGAGAAGCAGAAAACCTCTAACCTCTCCAGGTGTTATATCTGCATTTGACAGGAACTATGCATGAGTCCTGCGCTGCATTATGGGGGACCTCAAGACCATAATCCTTCTATCGTGACACTAAAAACCTGGTGTCAGGAGACCATTCCATAGATCATACCTAAGCATTATCAATGCCCAAGATCACTGCGTAGGCATACTTTCTGCAATGGGGGCATGTTATACAGACGGTGCTCAGAGACAGCTCAACAGAAGGAAGAAGGGCAAGGGCATGGCACTTCCATGAGCCTATCTCTCAAATCACATAACCAAATAAATGCAAGATAAGTAAGTTTAAGAGTTCACCTGAAACATTCTTATACACATGAGGCTCTACTGTAAGTCAGTAATTCAAAGCTCCGTCCCCATGTAATAGCACTGAACTTGTTTCGTATCCTTTCTTTCGTAAAAAGAGACAAGGAAAAGAAATAGGGATTGAGGCTGTCACTCAGGCCAGATAATCCACATGACATGGGCTGACCCTGTTGCTCTGTTCTCTCCCTGCCACACACCAAGACCCATCCAGCACTTGCCATACTAGGTGAACAGAAGATCAATGGCCTCAAGCTACTAGTTTAGACTTTCTAAAGACTCCAGTCAACAATTATATAGTCATGGAAGAATGTATTTCTAGCTTTTATCTGCAGCCATAATTACTAGAAATTCACAGTAAAAATAAATAAATTAATCAGAGTTTTTACTTAAATGTAGTCTCTTGATCTCACAAGGAGATTGTGAGTCACAAAGAGTGACTTTTATTGGTCTCTACGTTAATTAGAGCCCAGAACTAATTCCTTCAGACAAACTATTTAATACCGTAAATTTCAAGCACATGAAAAATGTCATTTTGGAAAAATAAAACTTTGTATGTGTTTTCTTAATTTATTCAAATACAGGGTTCTATAATGAAGGAAAACTTCATTTGTTGCAGTTTGTTGTCATATTCAGCTCTGTTTATAGACAGCCTCTAATAAAAATGACCTTGTTTAAAGCATTTAAACTATGTTTTCACTGTATCAGTTTTGTCTATCAATTTTTAGTTGAATAATACAAATTGAAATCTGAAAGTAACAGTTAATGATTGCAGGAATAATTCATGGTCAAGTATAACTACCAAAGCAGTAAGACTGCCATTATCCTCAGAGAATACAACGTGACCCTGCTCAGAGACAACAAGGCTTCTTTGATAGAATAAGCACTTGGGTTCTTAATTTTTCCTAAAAATAGAACTCATTATCTTCATGTGTAGATGCTGTTTATAAAGATAGATAAATATTATTACTCCCATTTTGCAGAAAGGTTAACTGAGATCATGACTTCCTCAAAGCCCAGCTTCAGTGAAATGATGGACAAAACCTAATTCAAGCCATTATTGCTTCTCTTGAAGTAGGTTGATTTTTAAAATATTCTGAAAAGGTACTGTTAGAGAAATAACAGCAGGCTTGTTATGCTTCAGCTGTTAAAGTTATGTGGTACTTTAATGCTTAATTCAAGCTAAGCATTAAGGTCATTAGAAGAATCTTTTGAAAAAACTGTTATGAAGCAGCAAACTGAGTGTTGTGCCTATCAAACTATTACCCTTTACTGCTTCAGATGTAACATTAACTGGATTGGAATAAACAGAGTGGAAAAACTCTTGCTTAATTGACATTTGAAAGTCAAAGACAGTAGCTCTAAAAGGAAATATATTACTTGGATTCCAGGGGAGTAGACAAAAATGTGAAAAAAGAACAATTAAGAACACAGACCTAGTATACATCTATTGAAACTTCTTTTTTTTTTTTTTTTTTTTTTTTAGAAATTTAAATAGTACACAGTAAATTAGATTTGATTTCTGGCAAATTATGCTTTGATACTGCATTCAGCTAGCACTGGCTTCAATCAATGTCACACTAAAGCTCTGTTATGCTAATAGCCGCTTGTGAGGCTGAGCAGGCTGATATGGAAATCAGATGGTTGAACATGAATAGAAAGCATAGGCCATGTAAGAGGGGGCTTTGAGATGAGGGGATGGGGGGACCCTAAGGTTAATCACATCATGTTTTTACAGCATGGAACAGTATTCTACTGCAAGAATTAAAATGAAGATAGAAAAGCATGAGCAGTAGTGAGCATTAGTTATGTTGTTCAAAAATGGGAAGAGTGCATTCTGTTGCACTCTTTCTGGATGTTGTTTTATGCATGACTGAATGGATCTTTTATTCTATTAATAAACGTATATGAAGGCAGCCTCTGATCAAGTTTTAAGCAGCTTTAAGGAAAAAAAAAAAAAAAGAAACAAATACTGCCAATTATTTCAAAGGGATTTCTCAACTCTTCTCCAATCTTAATAGTTACCAGAATCTCTAATCTGATGCAATGGATTGCATTTATTTCTTTCCCAATGGAGGTACTGAATATTAAAGGTTCAAGCTGAGTCACCAGGAGCTGATAAAGCTGCTGATGTAGGGAGGCTTGACTAAGTTCATCCCTCCTAGGTAAACTCTGGTCACCTGCTAAGAAACATGGCAGAAGACTCAGGGAGGGGAAAATTTGGTTTTACAGCAAAAAGTACACTGATCCCATATCAAGTACAAACAACATTTTCTTCCAGTGACACCTTTCTAACTTGATCTTGTGATTTGTGGTTATCACTGAATTCAGTGATCCTACGGGAATTTTATTATCATGACTTCCTCACAGCATCTCCCTCAGCCCGTGTGCCTTGGGGTGTGTAGATTATATTGCTGTGATTTTAATTAAAAGTCGATAATGTGGCAAGATTCAGTCCAGTATTGCTACCACAAGCAGAAATAGAATTGTAACCACAGCAACTAATATCAGTAGAATTTTTGCTGTTGTTGTTTGGTTTATTTCTAAACATTCTCAATTACCTAATGCTGCTACTATGTGACCAAACTCATTTTACATAATCTAAACAATTTCCAGATAATGAAAACTTTCGTAAGCTTTTAATTACATGTACTGAGATAAGACGTCCTCACATACCATGGAATATGAGGTATTCCATATGAGGAATATGAGGAATATTTATTCAAAGCTCATTGAAGTTGGTAGAAATTCCATATATTGACTTATATGGTCTTTTGATCAGACTCATTGAAAAAATAATATATTACAGGAAAACGGTGTCAGCAACAAATATTAAAGGTCTTAAATTACAGATTTGACAACCTTTAATTGCAACTAATTTCAGCTGATAGTGAACTGCAAATGAAATTCATAGTGAAAATCACTTAGGCAAGCTAAACTGATAAAGATGAGTGGTTTGTTTTAAACTGGAATTGTTTATTATCCATTAACATATTTCTGTGACTGGTTCAAAGGGGGCAAGGGAAAAGGTATTGACTTGCAAACGCTCTAAGCAAAACTTGGATAATGATCACCGATAGGGGAAAAAGATTTGAAGAACAAGCAGAAATACACTGGCTGGTAAAACTCTTTAAGACTCAGCTCTGATTCCAGCAGGGAAGAGACAGCAAACCAACCTAATATTCCCACCTGCATTCTTTTTCAGTGCTGTACATTTGCAGCAATAAATTAATTTCATATTAATCCTTTGAACAATCAAAGTTACACCTGGTACAATACTCAGATGCTCAGCCTGGGAGTAAGAAATTCAGTTAGGGTGATAAGATTGTCTCTGACTTCTAGAATCACATCAACATCACAATCTTCTTTTGTAAAGCCCTCAAAGACTTGAAACTGGATATCTCAAATCTCATCTCAAACCCTTACCGCAGTGACAATATTCATGTGGCCACTTCAGATGATCTTCAAAACTTGTTGATACTTTAAGAGAGCAAACTGTTCCAATCTTACCAAATCCAGATCAATAGTTTGTCTCTAAGATGTTTACACAGAGGATAGCAGAAACTCCCAGAGCTCCAGCTGAAGTATTATGTATTTTGAAAAAGGAGGTAACCCTTAACATCATCTATGGAGTAGGATTACTTATTTGTTGGATCACTTTGCTGGTTCCAGATACGAGCTTAGACAACAGTTAAAGGCAGTACAGGAATTCTTGAAAGAAAAGAATGATCCCTCACTTTTGTGTGTCATTGGTTAAATTTGTCTGGAAGGTCTGGTAGATATTGGGCTTTTGGATGCTTTTGTGATACAAATGTAAAAGAAAACTGTAAGAACCTACTTATATAACTTGCGGAGTAACATTTCCCCTTTGTGTGACATGAGCGGCCAAAAGTTGCAGATATAAAAGTCTAGGAGTTCTGAAAGATGGTTTGCAAGGCTACTGTTGCTGATGGAGTAAATAGAGAAAACCAGAAAATATTTCCAGTCTCAAACACCAGAAACATTGGCTGAGTCAGCAGTTCTTTCCTTAGAAGTTCCAATCTTCTTAATCAGTACCGAACGTGATGTGTGGTTCTTATAACACAAAGTTATTAGTGCACTATTAGCTACGACTAATGATAAATCAGGAGTGTAGCCTCTGCCACAGGAGCCATTACAGGAGCCTGACAGGATGACAATTTAGGCCTATTACTAATTCAGATATTTCTTGTCCGGTAAACTAATGGAAGCTTAGGATGGTCATTTTCTTTAAAGTGAAAAGACTTCTCAGTCTTATGATGTGCTCCAGTAATTAGGAGTGTTCACAGACTGGGAAGGAAGTAACTTTTTGGCATGCTAGTTACAATTGACTTGCCTGGGAAATGAGTTCATTTTTTCTCTCCCATGAGAATCATGTTAGCCTAGGAATCTATAACTATTGCCTAGTCTGTATGAGTGAAGCTGGACTTAGAAACAAGAGCATAGATCACATTTTGTGATAATTTTTTTCTCTTTAATTATATTATCTTCCTTGTTAATCTAGAGTGTTCTCTTTCTTACATAATTTCTTCTTCATGTGTATGATTGTGTCAATAAAAATAAGGAATGGGTACATTGTGGGGATAACAAGCGATTCATGAAGATGCTCATTAGACCTGTGATATTTTTTTAATATGACACAAGTGGAGGCACCAAAGCAGTTACTAGGTTTGGATTCATCTGATAAACAGCTTCCCATAATCTAGGGGAATATCTATAATCCATAGCCCAGATACCATCTTTAACATTGACATTGCTTCAAAATTAATTCTCATATGTCCTGGAACAGTAGATCAAATACACAAAATTAGAAGCACAGGGGGAAAGTGGGGATAACTTTTAGGAGACTGAATGTAACAATGCCCTGGGGGAGAGGAATCGGGCTACAACGAGGTGGTGGTAGAAAGCAGGGGGTGGAGAGGTCTCAGCAAATTACTACTAGAACCAGTTCTGGTATAAGTGTCCTTCACACAGCTCCTATCTCATGGAAGGTGAGAAATTCCTTTTCTTTTGTTTGTTGTTTTCAGATGAGCCATCACACTTCAATCATTTGAGAATGCTAAACCTTCCTTCATACCTGGACTAATTGTTCTAATCTTCAATTTAAATTCAAGTTCTGAATTTCACATATAACATTTTTATCCTTCAGTTGTTCTGAAACACAGAAGTAGATAATCTCTGAAAGTGTGGAAGCCTAAGCATGTTTTTCTTTCTTTGCAAGAGGTGAAAGAAATCTAGAGAATCAATAAATAAAAACGCTAACTGTCCTACATGTTTTGACACATAAAATCTCTCTTTTATCCCTGGGCTATCTAAAAGAAAGAGATGGGATAAATCTGCATGGCAGAAAAAAGAGATGGGAGATAAAAAGTAATAAAAAAGCAGGTTTGGTTTATATTCAAAGTTTCCTTGCCAATTTCAATTAACAAAACTGCCAAATCTGCATTTATCATTTCTATAACAAAAGTTGAAGCACCAAAAAAAATAAAATTACTACCAAGGATTTGTTCTTCCTTCTTACATAGAACTAATGTCAATAAAACAAAACTATGAGAATAATTATAGAACAATCCAACTGTCTCCTACATAGTAAAAAGAAGGCCTCTACTTTCCCCTCTTCCCCATTTCTGGTGGTATGAGTCCAGCAGCAGCATCTTTCCTGACCCCCTCATCCTCTTTGGTTTACCATACATTTATATATTAAGTTTAAATATCTAGTCCAAATTCCACCTCCACATTAGACTGTAGCCTGCTGTTCTTTAATCAAATATCTCTATTTTATTGTACTTTGTCCAATCATCTCTTTTCCAGATCCTCCTGGAAAACCCCATCTAGAAAGTCCTTCACTTAGTTTTGATATATATAAAGAGAAGTAGCACTGATTCTGTCTGGCTGATAACTTACATTACTCAGGACTTTCTCTACTCTAGACAATGCTTTTTTTTTTTTTTCCCCTCAAGTTTCTGAGATTCAGAATACACCTTTTGCTCAGATTAAACAGAAAAGATGTGCTTTCCTAAAGCCTTAACACTTTAGGCCACTTGTAGGGGATGGCTGGTGGTACTATACCTTCTGTGAGTTTAGCAAATAAAACAAATTATGCCAACAAAAAGACATGTAATCTGCCATGATTCCTTTTGTCATGGGAGATAGCAAGAGGGTTTGCTGGTAATGTGTTTAAAAAGGCAAAGCATTCCCCTCACTGATACAGGAAGATTTCATCAAAATAAGGAGTGTGATCTGATTATCCCCTTCAAAAAAACACAAATTCACATGCTGAAGAGAAGAGCTAAGGAGACGATGAGAAGAGTAAAGGGTCTAGACAGGCTAATAGGCTACATCTATAGTGAGAAAGATGATAAGTTTCTGGTTTGTTTACCCTTGAGAATAAAAAAGGCTGAGAGGAGAAATTCTACTTAATTTGTGCCAATGTAAAGTGAAGAAAAGAAATGAGGAAGTAAAAAAGACTATTTATGCTGATTGACAATGCTATCATTCAAGGAATAGGGCATACATTCATTTTCTGTTGAATAAGACTGAGATCATATCCAAAGTGTAATATGGCTAGCAGCAATTGAGCAAAGAAGGGAAAAGTGAATGGATTAATGTATTGATCTCCACAGTCCTCTTGAAGGAAAAATAAGCAATTTCTCTTTTTAGAAAAAAGAAAGGAAAAGTTTGAGGGGAGCAACACATCAAAAGACTTTTTCATACACGAATCTTCAAAGACTTATGGAGACACTCAGAATCCACTGAAGTAAGGAAACAATTCCCACTGATTTGAGTACGCTTCAGGAAAGTTAAAAAGAAATTACACATTAAACTTCTTAAAACTTTCACAAAGTAGAGTTCAGCAATAAAAAAAAAAAAAGGAGGCCCTTGATCACTTCCTTCCAGCTATGCTGTGACTGGCTTTTCTGTAAGAGAAAAAGTATGAGTCGTGGCACATACTTGGTGCCGTGGTGGAATGAGCCAGGACATCACAGCATGACTTGCTAAAACTTCAAGGGCATATGCTGCCACCTCTCACACTTATCATTGAAGAAGAAGTCTCTGTCAGATCTTCTATGTTTCTGTTCTGATCACTATCTGGCATACTTAAGATGACTTGGAGCAGCTGGAAATAAAGCTGAGTTTTGTGGACCAGCACTTAAATACTTGGTGGTTAATGTCTATTTGCAGACCCATTCTGCTGCTCACACTGCAAATGTTGTATTTCTCTGATATTTGAAGTCATTATAAGATTCAAGTGTGATTCAAGTGTAATTCAAGTGTAATTCAAGTGTAAGGATTCAGCTAGTGGAGTTTTGTCAAAGTAGAAATGCTAAGGACTTCAGAATTTTTAGACTGGTCTTTAAAAGGCTAA